>APFE030603419.1:82974-107687 GCA_000404065.3 Pinus taeda
CGGGGGCCAGCGGTCCCCTGGCGGGGGTTTAGGGGGCAGCGCCCCCGCAACTAAAAATAGACGTAAAATTGCCTTGTAAAAGTATATTAATTTCTAGTCAATTTGGTCCATTCATTAGGCGAATGATTTGAGGGTACAATTTATGTTAAGTTTAGGGTTTTTCCCTAGAATGCAACCCCTCTTTTTGTATGAGGGTATTGTATTGAGGTTGTGGAATATATGTGTATTCTTAGAGTGAGAAACAAAGAGGTGAGATTGTGAGAGAAAATAGAGGATATTACAACAGATCTGTTGTAGGTTGTGTCTCTTCATTTTGCTGAATAATAGAAAGGAAGGACTACTTGTTCAGAGTAGACGTAGTCCAAACTGGGTGAACCACATATATTTGTGTCTCTCTGGTTTTATGTGTTTGTGGTTTTCCGCATATTATATGTTTTACATTTCTCTGTCATATATAGTATTTTTCTGACAACTAGTATCAGAGCCGAAGGTCTATTTGGTTGATGAACTCGCAGGAAAGAAGGGTTTCTCATTCGAGTGGGAGAAATGGTGAAAGATGGTAAGTTTAGGGTCGAGAAATTTAACAACCAAAACTTTCCGCTATGGAAGATGCAGATGGAAGATTATTTGTATCAGAAAGATCTATACCTACCATTGAGTGGAAAAACAAAGAAGTTGATGGCTATGATACATGAACAATGGAACATTCTTGATAGAAAGGCACTTGGAACAGTGTGGTTGTGCCTCGCAGCATCAGTCACCTTCAATGTTTCGAAGGAAACAACAACAAAGGGTTTGATTTTAGCATTGGCGAAACTATATGAAAAACCCTCGGCCTCAAACAAGGTATTTCTTATGAAACAATTATTTAATATGAAGATGTGAGAAGGTGGATCTGTTGCAGACCATTTAAATGATTTTAATACAGTTACAAGTCAGTTAAGTTCTATAGGGGTAAACTTTGATGATGAAGTTAGAGCTCTGTTATTCTTGTGCTCATTGCTAAAAAGTTGGATTGGTTTAGTAATAGCCGTTAGCAACTCTGTTTCTGGATCTAGTACTTTAAAGTTTGATGACGTTGTTGGTGTTATCCTTAGTGAGGAAATGCGATGGAAAAGCTTCGATGAGACATCGGGTCATGCTTTGAGTGCAGAGTCTAGGGGAAGAAAAATGGAAAGAGGAAAGAGCTTAAGATATCACAGTAAATCAAGGAAGGGCATATCTAAGTCCAGATCAGGGATAGTGCATTGGAAATGTGGAAAGAAAGGACACCTAAAGAAAGATTGTAGGTCTCGAAAGGGAAAGGAAGGAGATGCACAACAAGAAAATAATCATGAAGCAAATGTGACAAGTGAGGTGTTACAAGATGCTTTGATTCTTTCTTTTGAAAATATTACTGATTCCTGGGTGGTAGATTCAGGGGCCTCATTCCATGCCACACTTGATAAGGAATATTTTCATGACTATGATCGAGGAGATTTTGGACAAGTCCGTTTGGGTGATGATAAACCCCGTAAAATGTTTGGAATGGGTAAGGTTCTTGTAAAACACTAGAATGGAAACCAATGGCTACTAAAAGAAGGTAAGGCATCTTCTAGATCTGAAGAAAAATCTGATTTCAATAAGGCAGTTAGGCGGTGAAGATTTTGTGAAAACTTTAATAGATAAAGCTTGGAAGGTCATCAAAGGATTCCTGGTAATAGCAAAAGACGACAAGGTTGGTTGATTGTATTTATGCAATGGTATTTCTAACTCTGTTAATGTTTTAACTTCCAAAGGAGCAGATGCAGCATTATGGCATCATAGGCTCGGACACATGAGTCACAAGGGGATGAAGATTCTTTACTCAAGGTGTTTATTGCCAGGTTTGAAGAATGTTGATTTGGACTTTTGTGAGAATTGAATTTATGCAAAACAAAAGAGAGTCAGAATTCTCAGAGTTGGGAAAGAAAAAAAGAGCAAAAAATTAGAGCTTGTGCATACAGATGTATGGGAAACTTTTCAGGTATCATCTCTCAGTGGCTCTCGTTATTACGTTACTTTTATTGATGATGCAACTAGAAAAACTTGGATTTATTCCATTCAAAATAAATCTGATGTATTTGATACTTTCAAGAAATGGAAAGCTTTGGTTGAGATTGAGACAACAAAGAAATTAAAGCGTCTTAGATCAAACAATGGAGGTGAATATTACAGCAAAGAGTTTGATAGGTATTGTTCAGAGCATGGAATTCGTAGACAGAAGACAGTTCCAAGAACACCACAAGAAAATGGTGTTTCAAAAAGGATGAACAAAATAATCATGGAGCGTGCAAGGTGCATGAGATTGCATGCAGGATTGCCTTTACAATTTTGGGCAGATGTTGTAGATACTGTTGTTTATCTAATAAATAGAGGGCCTTCAAGTTCCTTGGATGGTGGTATTCTGGAAGAAGTATTGACAGGTAAAAAGGTAAACTACTCCTTTTTAAAGCCTTTTGGTTGTGAGGCCTTTGTCCATATTAATAAAGAAAATAGAACAAAGCTTGAGGCAAAATCAAAGAAATTTACCTTTATTGGATATGGTATTAATTATTTTGGTTATCGCTTATATGATTATGAAAATCAAAATATCAATAGGAGCAGAGATGTAATATTCAATGACAAGGTCTTGTATAAGAATTAGTTGCAGGAAAGGAAACAAGAAAAAGAAAACAAGGAATACATAGTTCTTAATGGGAACACTGAAAAAGTTAAGGTGCCTGAAAATAATAATAATCAACAACCACAACAACAAAAGGCACCCAAAACACCTGAAAGTGGTGTTAGAATATCTACCAGGATAATTATACCCCCTGAACGATACTCTCCTTCATTATATTATTTATTGTTGACTGAGTCTAGTGAACCCGAATGTTATGAAGAAGCAATGTAGGTTGAGAGCAGGAAGAAGTCAGAGTTATCCGTGGAAGAAGAGATGGACTCCTTAATGCATAACCAGACTTGGGACTTAGTCAGGTTGCCTGCAGGTAAAACTACATTGCAGAATAAATGGGTTTACAAGCTGAAGGAGGAAGATGGAGGAAAATAGAAGTACGCAGCTAGACTTGTGGTGAAGGGGTTTGCACAGAAGAAAGTTATTGATTTTGATGAAATATTTTCTCCTGTTGTTAAAATGACTTCGATCAAAACTATTTTAAGTCTAGTAGTAGTTGAAGATTTGCATCTTGAGTGGTTAGATGTAGAGACAACCTTTCTCCATGGGGATTTGGAGGAAGAGATATATATGCAGTAGCCACAAGGATATGAGGTCAAAGGGAAGGAAAAACTAGTGTGCAGGTTGAAGAAGAGCTTTTATGGCTTAAAACAAGCTCCAAGGCAGTGGTATCTAAAATTAACAAGTTTATGTCTGAACAAGGTTATACTAGATGTCACTCTGATCATTGTGTTTATCCAAAAAAGCAAAATGATGTTAGCTATATTATATTGTTATTGTATGTAGATGAAATGCTTGTTGCTGGGTCTAACATGCAAGAAATAAATGTGCTCAAAAGAAAAATGGAAAATTCATTTGCAATGAAGGATTTGGGAGCTGTAAAACACATCCTTGGTATGAGAATAACTAGAGACAGGAAAAATCACAAATTAACATTGTCTTGGAATGAGTACGTACAAAAGGTGTTGAAAAGATTTAATGTGCATAATGCAAAACCAGTTAGTACACCTTTTGCTAGCCATTTCAAACTTAGTAAGGAGATGTGTCCAAAGACCCAAGAAGACATGGATTGTATGTCTAAAGTTCCATATGCATCAGCAGTTGGAAGCTTAATGTATGCAATGGTCTGCACAAGGCCTGATATTGCACATGCAGTGGGAGTTGTAAGCAGGTACATGAAAAATCCAGGAAAAGAATATTGGATGGTAGTGAAATGGATTCTCAGATATTTGAGAGGTACCACAAATCAAGCATTATGATTTGGTGGTTCAAACATTTCTCTACAGGGATATGTTGATGCAGATATGGTAGGTGACAAAGATAACAGGAGGAACACCACAAGATATGTATTTACTGTAGGTGGAGCAACTCTCAGTTGGGTTTCAAAAATCCAAAGTGTTGTTGCACTTTCAACAATAGAAGCAGTGTATGTTGCTGCTACAGAGGCTAGTAAAGAAATGATTTGGTTACAAAGGTTTATGGATGAATTGGGCAAGAGGCATGATATGGGCACATTATACAGTGGTAGCCAAAGTGCCATTCATCTTGCAAAGAACTCAACATTTCATTCCAGGACTAAACACATACAACTCAAGTACCACTTCATACGATCGGTGTTGGAAGATGGAAAGTTGAAGCTGGAAAAGATACACACTAGCCAGAATCTTGCAGATATGCTAACAAAAGTTGTAACCAGGGAGAAACTGAGAATATGATCAGTTTCAATTGGTCTTCAAGGATGACGATGAAGATGAGAAATAACCAGGTCCAAAGAGGAGTCATTGTCCAGCAAATGAAGCAGCAGTGGAGTTGCTACAATCATTGTCCAATTGGGAGATTGTTGGGTGTGGAGCATGATTATCATCCTAATTTAAAGGTCTTTGTTTCAGCCGGATGTATACCCCACGAATATTGTACACCCCTCCATGTGGGGGGGTGTGGGGCGGAGGGACTTGTCCCCCTCGTGAGGGTTCGGGGGGGTCCAGGGGCCAGTGGTCCCTCCACAGGGGTTTCGGGGGAAGCGCCCCCGAAGCTAAAAACAGATGTAAAATTGCCTTGTAAAAGTATAGTAATTTCTAGTCAATTTGGGCCGTTGATTAGGTGGATGATCTAACGGTAGAATTTATGTTTAGTTTAGGGTTTTAGGCCCTAGAAGACAACCCCTCTCTTTGTATGAGGGTATTGTATTGAGGCTGCGAAATATATGTGTATTCCCAGAGCAAGAAATAGAGAGGTGAGACTGTGAGAGAAAATAGAGGATATTACAACGGATCTGTTGTAGGTTGTGTCTATTCATTTTGCTGGATAACAAAAAGGAAGGACTGGCTGTTCAGGGTGGACGTAGCCCAAACTAGGTGAACAACATATATCTATGTCTCTGGTTTTATGTGTTTGTGTTTTTCCACATATCATATGTCTTGCATTTCTATATCAAATATAGTATTTTTCTATCAGGTACTACTCTTGAGGGTGGAGGTGTCAACCTCTGGATTCCCCTATTGTAGATGCAGCCATTTTATCCTTTTATTTGCTAGTTCAGAAAATGTGTATATGTGTATATTATTGTAAATATTGTATCAAGTTGGGTTTATAAAGCTCCATAGACAGTACGATTATTTATTGGTTGAAGAAAATGTGTATAAGAGTATATGTGGTTGTTATTGTAAATACTGTAATGATTTGTGTTATAAATCTCCAGTAAATGACATGGTTGTCATGTTTTCAGTAGGATGGCATTGTAAATACTGCAACAAGTTATCGTATAAAGATCCATGGGAAGTATGTTTTGGTTGTCAACAGTCTTGCTGGTTTTAGGTGTCATTGAACACCAAGGATAGTGTTCCCCCAAGGGGGAGGGTTCTGTAACAACCCTAGTTAAAAATATATGTAAAAAAATATATGAACTTGGTCATGGAACATGTATTCCAAGAGTAATGGTGAGAAAAACATCCTAGTGGGTGTTCATTTGGTTTATTATGGCCATGGAAATTGACAAAGGAAATGGAAAAGGCTTTTGAAAGGCATGAGGCATTAATTTACATTTTAATTATGAAAATAATAGAAATTGGGAGAAAAGGAAGATGAAAGATAACATGTTGCATGTGAGGAGAAACTTGAAGGAAAATAATCGAAAAGGAAGAAAATAGAGGCCTAATTGATAAAAAGGCTTCTCAAGATCAGTTGGTAAGCTTTTGATTGAAGCTTCTTTCAGTTCCATTTTGGATTTCTCTCTCTCATACTCTTGGACACTTCGAGCTTCTTGGAGAACTCTTGGAGGAGTGTGACATACTTTGGATTAGGAAAAAGAAGGAAAGGGGAAAGCTGGAAAGTGCAAGGGGACATCCGGATCAGAAGCTACACCGAGTTTGTCTTGTAGGTATCGAGTTGCATGTATGTTTTTCTCACTAGTTTTGGCATGCATGGCATATGCATGTGGTTTCTTGGTTATGATCTATCATTAGCATGGGGGATTTCCTAGATCGATAGTGGCTTTTCCTATCCCTTCCATTTCTTGTATAGCCATGGTGTTGTGGGTTTTATTTTTAATTTTTGGTTGGTTTTCTTGTGCCTTTGGTTGTGGGTTGAGTTACTAGTTTTTGGAAGTCTTGGTTGGACAAATGCTCTGGAAGCCCTGTAGCAACATGGGTTGAGTTACTAGTCTTGGAATCCTTGGTTATAAAAATGCTATGGAAGCCCTTGGTGGGTTGAGTTACTATTCCTGGAAGTCCTGGTTGGAAAAATGCTTTGGAAGCCTAACAATAGTTCTAGGTTGAGTTACTAGTCCTGGAAGCCCTAGTTGGAACAAACACTTTGGAGTCATGGAAATCTTGGGTAGAGACCAATTTGGTGATGGTTAGTGATGTCTGATCATGAGGTCGAATCAATGGTTGAGGGTTGAGGTGGTTTTGCCTTTAGAAGCCATGGATGATTTTGATTAGTGTGTTCTATGAGATCCCACATTCATGCTTGGAATATGGCATGGGGATGACTGGCTGAAAGAAAGATTTGGTTCAACCTAGTCTTTGGTCGAGTAATCATGGAAGTCCCATACCTGGTCAACCTATGCAATTATCAATAAGATCTCTCTTTCTCCTTGGTATTTTATGGGTAAATATACCTTTTTATATGTGGTTTTTATGGATGTTATATCTTTGTTATTTCTGTTAGTTATATGATGGCTCTGAGCATGTTTTATGATAGTGATGATGTATGGATCACATCATGTTTTGATTTATAAATGAATGAAAAATGAATATGTGATATAATGAATGATAATGCAACTAATGTGATAAATTCATCAATCCTTCTTGATGATTCTCAGATAAGTATGAGACCCCTATGCTTAGATATATTTTTTAAACATATAGATGGCATCATTGTGACATGTTTGATGAAATGCATGTCATGGCTGGTAGGGTTCCAGTCAATCCATTGTTAAAGTAGCTACATTTGTATCATTATTTTGATGTTATCTTTCATTTTTGGAACTGTCATGAAGTTCTAGGTCATGACTTGAGCCCTGGGCTTGAAAAAGTGGCATGGAGGTCGAAGTCATAGTCACTGAACTACTTAGGAAAGTCCCCAGTCATAGGAAGACACATGTTGTGAGACCAACTAGAGGCCCCCAGTTGTACTCATCACCATGTCATGGGAGCGACTAGGGGATTAATGAGGTAAAAAGCTAGTTTGTCTCAGGGGCTAGTCACCTGGAGTGGTAGATTAGCTCCTGAGGGTTTTGTAGTGGGTCTAGAAGGTATGTGTTGGTGTGTTTCTTCAGTTCCACTTCCTTAACTGACAAAAAGGGAGTTGAATCATATCATAGTAAATCTTCATCACATGTTTACACATTTTGGACGATTACTTGAGTATATGTGGGAGGAGGGTGTTGTAACTGTGGTAGTGTCAACTGACTCAGAAGACCTTACAAAAAAACTAACTAGAGTAATGAATGAATTAAAAATCTCAGAATATGGACTAAAGAAGCTGCAAAAGGACTTAAATGGTACTAAAGAAAAATTTAAGCATAAAGAAAGGAATCTTAATATGTCAAGGGAGAATACAGATAATATGAAGGCTAAGTGTCAATCATCATATGAAGAAATAAAAGAGTTGAAGGACAAATTCAAAGGGAACATATCTTTTATTCAAGTAAGAAAAATTATCTGGGATGATATAATTCAGTAGATTCAAGCCATATGGGACTAAAAACGTGTTAGTGTAGAGGAAAAGGCCATTATAAGAGCCTCTGAGATGATTATCACTGCAAACAAAATCCAAGCGCATGAGAGCACACAAATAACAAAGAATATTATTAATTATTGAAATGATAAATATTCCCAAGAACTGATAGTTGTAGATATTACAGATAGGGAAGTTGTGGTAATGGAAATTCATAAAATCATTTGGAGGAATATGTATAGGAAACAAGCAGATAATAGATTGGAAGAAGTTAAAGAATCAGTTGCACTTTTCAACTCCAGTTTTGATAAAAGAATGAGAGTAGGATTGGCAACTTGTTGGGACTAATAGGGAAGTCTTCTTTCATGGGAACAATATGAAATGCTTTTACTAGAGGTCAAAAGCAAAGAAAATTTATCACATGATAAAACCACAATTTTGAAGGGCTTAACAATAGTGAATTATCTACAAAGAGATTTTCAATTTCTTTGGCAAATCAAGACTTTATTTACAGACAAGCCAAATTACTGTAAGTTGACTAACCTAAAGATGGCTTATAATAGAATAGTTCAATATTTTGTTCCTGATCTAAAACTTTGGAAAAAGTTACAAAATCTTGTTATTCCATAGAACACTATAGTTATAGAATCTGGGGCTATGTCAAAATAAGGAGCTACGTTGAAGGAGCAAGAGTCCCGAAAATCTAAATGACTTTTATTTCTGAGAAATTGAAATGATCTCATTTTGTAATATTGTAATAATTTGTAAGTGTTTTAAAGAACTCAAATAGTTAAAAATAGCTAAGAAGTAGTTAAAGTAGTTAATAATTTCTCATAACTCTCTTTAGATGTAGTTTTTTTTTTTTTAAACGACAGAGGGACAAATGTGAGTGATCAGATGCTCAATATTTAGCACAAAAATAAAATTTCTTAGAATGGATCAAAACCTGAATGACCGCATCAGTCTCGAAAAAAAATCCTAACGCAAATCATTTAACTAGAAACTGATTTCGTATGAGAAAGTTATTGTGTTTTGATCTCTTTGCTAAATAGGCAAAATTTGCAAAAAAATGTCCAGTCACTACACAGTCAGCAGTTCATTCTACTGACATGGAAAGTGACTAGACAGGGTCAATGATGGTCAATAGTGAATCAAATATGGACAACTGGCATTGTTTCATTGGATTTCAGATTCGTGCGTTGGCACAGTTTGTTTGGTTGTTTTTAGACCAATGAAAGAATGCCACATGACAAGCCCAAAGGTCGCCACATGGCACCTCCCAAATGTTGGGCTCAGTGTAGAGTGACAAAATTTTATGGAGGCAACGGGGCTCAACCTCGTGACCTCCTCTGAGCAAGACTAAGCACATACCAACTCCGCTACACAATGTTACTTAACCACTATAGACATCCACATAAATTTAAATAGTATTATGTTAAGGGTTGGCGGTTGGTGGAGGCCCAGCCTGCAGACTAGCCATCCCCATGTGAACATGTATCATGGCGGTTGCAGTCAGTAGAATCTGGTGGTCAGCACTAATGGTCACCCTAAACTGCACGGGTTAAATAACAAATAACCATCACATGTGACAGCCCACACCAAAACCGTCAAATGTTAAGGCTATGGTTAGCGCTAATCTAGGTTTATAGCTAATTAAGCACAGTTAACTGATAGTTAACCCAAGTTTTAAGTTGGCAGCATTTATGGTAGAGCCATCAAATTTAGGCTTACCACCAAACTTGGCGGACTTAACTGGAGTCTTTCTAGTTTTAGTGGAGGTTTTCTAGGCCAAATTGGAGAAGAGCCTAGATCACTCAGATTTTGACCAATTTTGGAAAATAAATAGTCAATTCTGGCTAATTTGGACATTCTGAACACTTTTGTGTAGGTATCAAGAGCCATTGAGCTTTTTCAAATAACATTTTTCCATATTGAGCTAATATAGGGGCCCAAGCCATGGAAGCCAGACTAAGGAGATGTAGTCCAGGAGGGGTGAAATCCTTCATCAAAACTGCACAAAGTCATCCAATACTTGTGATCTATTGGTTCTATTATTCTTCTCCAATGCTCCTCTCCTAGTGTCTATCATTCATAGCTTCCACAAATCTCTAACATTGGAACTCTTATTCTCAATCATCCTAGATTCCTTACATTGCTCGATACTCTCCATCTCTCTCAGACATAATGAACCTACTCGACTACCTCTCTAAACTTATAGGTCACTACAATGTTATGCCATAGTTTGGAAATATGTCAAACCTGATTTCATATGCATTCCTATTTAATTATTCTATTGTGTATTTCCTTAGTGCATGTAGTTGGTCTAGGCAACAACTTATCTACAACTACTCTTTCCATTTCCATTGCTTTGAATATATCCATGTCATCATAGATCATTCATTTGGTCATCAATGAAGTTTCTTTTGATTTTTTTTATGGTCATGGTATCGATCTGATGTGGATGCATGTGCTAGTTTCTAGTGTATTTTTCTATTTTCCACTTCTAGTTATTTTTCCCTCGTTTGTGCTTGACAATCGTATGTTATAAATATATGATGTGCACCCCCTTCCCCCATTATTTTATGCATCGATATTCTTATTATTCAGTAGGTTGGATATTGTGATAGAGCTTCAACCAGATTCAATTGATGAATCCTTCGACAGTTTCCCCATTGGGCCTCACTAATTAGATAGCTCTTGCCTATCACATATTAGATCGTATAATAACCCAACCAGTGCATTTGAATTTTTCCTAGATGCTTAAAAAGTTTATTTCCATAGAGAAAAACTAGATCTCCTAGATGAAACTTCTTGTACTTTATGAACTTATCATTCTAGGATCTCTCATGCACTTTCTAGAAATTATTATGAAATCTCGCCACTCGATGGTCTTCCTCCAATTGTAATAACCATACCAATATTTATTCGATTGTGCTTTAATTGGTTAAATTAGTTAAGGTAGCAATGCACAAAATAGGCACTATGAATTCCATAGGTAGTGTTGCTTCTTGTCCATATATCAACGTAAAAGGTGTCAGTCCCATTATTTTCTTACATTTAGTCCTATATTCTCATAGAACTATTGGAAGTTGTAAATATCAATCATCTTTCTTAGGTCATTGCTAAGATTGATCACTTCCATCATAAGAAGTTGATGGAGGCCATCAAGATAGAGAAGGAGGATAATCTCAACAGGGATGATGGTTGGATTCCCACCCTTCCTTCATAATCAACTTCGGTTCTAAAATATGTTCGTGTTATAAAAAACATTGCTTTAATATATAATAAACTGTACATAGGAATATATAAATTTCCTCTAATATATAATATAGAATATGTTCATATCTATAAGAATTTCATATATAATTCTATAATATATTAATTATTATAACATATTTTTATAAATAATAGACCTAGGAATATAAAAAATCTTAAATACAAATAGATAAAAATATTAAAAAATATTTTTAATAAATAATATGATCATAATATATAGATATAAGTACATATAGAATTCTCCCCCACGACGAGTGCCCACTGCTAATGGATGGAAACACACATTGAAGGCCAGAGGAGATCCGTAGCCATCTCGCCATGATGTTAACCTTCAGGCATGCTTGGATCAACCTTGAAATAATACTTGCACTAGTGCAATATTGGTTGTTGTACTTCACAATTAACACGCCCAATGGGATCATAATGGTTTCTCATGATAACTTGCAGTGGTTTAGTGCAATGCAGGATAAGGGTGGCATAATAGAAATTTTATGCCCTCCCTCAAGTCTATTTCCATCCTATGCCACCTCCATTGAAGTTTATTTATCTTAATAAAGAATGTGTCTGGTGGTTTCATTTTGGAAGGAAAACGCCTTTGATGCTACTCCTTTCTTTGCACTCAGAAATTGGCCCGTTCTTGAGTAATTTGTGGTTGTCTCAAAGGTGTGATTTTGCGTCGCAATTGGTTGGACTCTGAGCCATCCCTGAATTCCAATTATTCTAGGATGGTTTTAATGCCTACAATGGCCTCCTTGGTTCACTGTATTCATCACACCTTCCGAAAACCTCCTATGCTTTCTTATCATTCACATAATTTAGCTAAAAAGAGGAAAGTCTCAGTCTGGTTTATCTATTTCCATACTTCTCTTCCTATGGAGAAATTTGGTAAGAGCTATTGCAATTGGCGAGGAGTGATAAAGCTCAATTGTATCAATTCTGGTGTGTTCAACAAGTCTAAAAGTTCATGTAGGGTCATGGCAATTGAATTCCTCTCTCTAGTATACAAGAGTTCATTCAAGGATGACAAGGCATTATGGATTATAGTAGTTGTAATTAGTTTCAATTTTATTTAATTGGTCCTCTCATCGAGTTGGACTGATGTGGTATATACCCACAAGGCATACCATATCTACAATGGAAGTCTTGATGGGGTCTCAATTGGTTTCTCAAGGGAGACTCATTGACACTATATGGAAATTCATAGAATTCTATCTTGGAGTATCAAGTGGAAGCAATGATAAAAATTGTCTCTACATTGAAATTGAACTCAAAGAATTCGGGAATCATTCTTATCTTAGAGCTCCACACAGCGGTCCATGAAAGTGCTCTCATAGTACAGGTCAACAACGACAATTGGCGAGTGATTTGAACTCTAGATTAGTAGCGATCATTGGTAGATGGTAGTTGGTCAGTACTTGGTTAATTATATCATACTGAATTTCTCTGTTATGCATCAACTTAGCTATGGAACAGTGGGAAATGCTTTATCCTAGTTTACATGGCTCTTAGGAGTAGAGCCATCATTTTTCTAATGATATGCAAAACAATCATAGTCTAGGTCCTCCTTTTATGTTGGACAAGTTAGGAAAGAAAAACATCAGTAATCTTCAGAAGCTAAAATTGTGTTATTCGGTTGGTTTCCCATCTAGGTGGCTAATAGTACATAGGAAAATTATATGTATCCTTTCGATTCAGTAATATAAAGATAAACACTATATTAAATAAAAAGTATATATAGAATTCTAAAAAATACTATAATATAATAAATAGTAAACATAGAAGATATAAAAGATTAAAATAATTTTTTCAATATTTATTATATTTTAATAAATAATATAGATAGAATTAAATAAATATTGTATTGTTTGTTTAGTTTATATTCATTTATATTTATTAATTATTATTATATTATATATTTCATGGTTTGTGATGTAATATTTTTATTTTTTTAATTATTTCATTTTCTTTTTATTTATTTTATTTAGTTTTTAATTTTAATTTTTTATTTAGTTTCTTGGTCAAGTGTTTATTATATTATTAAATTGTAATATAACAACTAGCTTCTTAATTATTATATTACTTAATAAATATGAACCTTAGTAATAGTTATATGTTATAAAATATTGATTTTTAAAATACTAGTTTATAGATTGTTATATTATTATTTACTAGGTCATCAATGTATTGAATATTTTCTAACCTAACTATCATATATTGAATATATATTTATTAATTTATTTTTATATCTTATAAAGTATCTTTGATTATCTCTAACGTTTAGATTTGGAACATTATGCATCTTTATTATTTAAACCCCATGGGAAGGTTCAATCCTTCATTTTCATCGTGATGATGAACCATATTAGTTGGTTTGAAATATCAACCAACAAATTAATGACATGATTAATCAAAAAGAACGATCTTAATACAATATCAATCACAAAAGTTTTAACTCGGAGATAAAAAAAACACCTAAAAATGAAAAGTGTTGATGTTGCATCAATGCTTGTTTTTGGAAGTAGGTGAGGGGTTGGGTTAAAATTCCATTTCTTTTCGCAATGGCGTTAAAAAATAAACCTTTTGTGCAATAAACATGAAAAACACCCAGAAAATGAAAAGTGTTTATGCTCAATAACACTTTTTTTTGGTTTAAATTTTCATTTTTTTTTAAACAATGACATTAAAAACTAAAACTTATGTGTAATAGACATGAAAAGCACCCTAAAATAAAAATAAAAAAACTACTGATATTGCATAAACAATGTTTTTGGTTGAAATTCTAATTTTTTTGAACAATGACAATAAAAATAAAATACCATGACTTTGAAAAACTATAACATTCTAATAGTTCGACAATAGTGTTAAAGATCAAACATCATGACTCCGAAAAACCAACAAATTCTAACAATTTTCAATCGTGGCATTAAAGACAAATATTATGACCTCGAAATACCTTAACATTTTGACATTTTTCAACCGTTGTGTTAAAGATATAATATCATGAATCTGAAAAACCTTAAGATTTTGATGTTTTACAGCCATGGAATTAAAATCAAATACATGAGTGTAAAAAACCTGCATTTTCAACATATTTAAAGACAAAATATCATGACTAAAAAAAACCTTAAAAATGATACCTAAATCAATTAAAACTAAATTCTAAAAGTCAAGCTCTTTTAAAATCTTAGCCTAAGACATGTGAAGACCTATCCTAGGTCTTCTAAATAAATTAGATCTCTCCTTTAATTTCACTATAATAAGAAGAAATAAAATGTTTATAACTCTACATTTACTTAATAATAGCATACCATTAAAATTTGCTTTAGAACATTTTAAACAAGTAAGAAAATTCATTTTCAACAATTTACATAAAAAAACAACAATAGAAAAATACTTGTTCCAAAGACTTGGTTGGGATGCTCCCAACTCTGTTGGGGTGCTCATATTGGGTTACCCGACTAAATTTACCTCCTAGCCAACCAAGAATGATTTCCTAGCCCAGGGAACCTCCACATAATCCCTAGCCCTTTGATACCAAGTCCAACTAGTTGTAGTGTATCTAAGTTAAAAGAAATGTTCTCCAATAGATCCAAGTTTGATTTCTCTCATTCTCTCCCTTCTCCTTCTCCACATTCCTCCCCAAAGTAAAATCCTCCCCTTTCCCCCCAAACAAAGACTAAGGATCCCCTTTTTATGTTTCTTCCTCCAATCCACCTCAACCATCTATCATCAATGTCATGAATACCCCCTCATCCTTTTATTTTAATATCCTTGACTTTCCTTACCATATCTTTTCCAAACTAGATTTGAGAAGACACCTTGGGTGTAGAATATGGATATTTAATTTAGAATTAAATTGGAGAAGACCATATCTTTTAAAAAAGTAGATTTGAGAAGACACATTGAGAATAGAAATATGGATATTTAATTTAGAATTAAATTGGAGAAGACCATATCTTTTCTAAAAGTAGATTTGAGAAGACACATTGTGAATAGAAATATGGATGTTTAATGTAGAAATAAATTGTAGAAGACCATTTCTTATCAAAAATAGATTTGAGAAGACACATTGGGAATAAAATAATAACAAATAATAAAAGTAATATTAGTAAAATAAAACTATAGATTCACAAGTGTAGGTTTATACCAATATTATTTAATAATTGTAAGCCAATATATGTAGGTTAATTAAACACTAATAAAAATAGCATAATAGGGTCAAGTAGGCCATGACATACACCCCTCCTTCAGAAAACTTCGCCTCGAAGTTAGAGTGAAAATGACAAAAGGAGTTTGAAAGAAGTTTGACAATAAGGCATAACAAAATAGAGAGAGACATAGTAGTCAAATTGAGTAAGTTAAGCAATGATACCACTTCCAATCAATAGTCTCCAACTAAACTATAGTTTCCTATCCTTCCTAACCTACTCCTGATCCCATCCTATCCATCATTTGCTGTAATATACTATGGAATCAACTATACTGATGTAGTGTTATGCTTGCGACTGGAGGCCTACAGTCACATGGATGTAGTGTTATGCCTACGGCGGATAATCTATGTCAGTCAAATAACTATTTCACTCAAGATTTGGGCACCTGGGGTGGTTGTTTAGCCTTTGAGTGTCCTATAGGTCCTTTAGAATGTTATTTTTTGGTTGATAGGTTCCGTTGTTGACTCCATTCCAACAAGTGAAGCTTGGAAGTCGGGTTAGGTCATAGTAGCTCTTCCTCTCATATTTACCCTGGTAGGTTGGTGAAAATGCGTAAATGTGGGAGGGGTGGTTACATACTACAACAAAGACTCCCCCTAAGGCACATAGGAAACATCCCCCAATTCTCCACCACCTACATATCAAATGCGAGCATAACGCTCCCATACCAAGTTTCAAAAAACTCCACCAATAAACATACAAAATTGCATCCTCGCTCGAAATATCACCAAAACTACTAAATGTATTGAATGCCACCTTATCACAGTGTGGTAGCTCGCACGAAGGTGCATGCCACCCATTTTCCACAACATATATCAATTAAAATCCAATATGGTTAATGCGATGATGAACCACGATGCCGATCCACACGTCTCAATGCTCTGACCCCCCCCCCCCATCCAGGAATAATTTTTTAATTTCTTTATGTAAATTTCTTTCCTTTTTTTTGCTAACCTTTTTGTTTTCTTTTCTATTTTTGAAATGGTTTTTTGTCTTACTTTATTTACTTTTTCATATTATTTTTTTTTTTTGAATTCAAAATTTATTTTAAGCAATTATTTTTATTTGTTCTTTGACTATTTAATTCTATTAAAGTATTATTATTATATTATTATTATTTTAAATGTTTTCTTTTGTTAATTTTACTTGAAATTATTTGAAGTTTATTTTTGAAAAAAAAACTTCAAATATTATCTTCTTTGGACACAAAATTCATACAAATTTCTTAAAATTTGTTAATTTTCAACTTTTTCTCTGATATTTTCCATAAAAACCTTTATTTGAAATGTCATTTGTAGTAAACAAGTCATGAAAATGTGCACTTTTTAATTATATCTATATGCAAAATGTGTATTTTTTGTCAAGTATTTAAAATTATTAGTTTTTAGTGACAATTATTTTATGTATATTAAAGTATTAATTAAAGATTCATAAATATATGAAAAGTCATGACGTTCATAATAATAATTTTCTTATTATTATTTTTAATTTTGTAAAAAAATTGAAAAATTAATTAAAAAAAACATTGCAAAGGAAAACAAAAAAAAACAAACTTGAAAAACAGTTAAAAAACAAACAACTTAGGAAGAAAATGAAGAAGAAGAAGAAGAGAACTTGAAAAGTGGTCAAATAACCAAGATTTAAAAAAAGCACATGCTTAAGGCATAAGAAAATTTAAATTTTAAAAAATTTGCCCCTAAAAAATAAGGGCTATGCTACATCAACAATTTTCAAATTCAACATCAAAATCACCAAGATTTGAAAAAATATGTCCATACTTAATATATAAGGAAAATTATAGTGAAAAAAATATCCCCTCCCCCCAAAAGAAACAGTCATTGCTGCATCAACACTTTTCAAAATTGGCAAAATCACAAACCTTTGAATAAAATGTTCATACTTAATACAAAAGAATATTTAAAATGTAAAAATATGTTTCTCGAAAAAAGGTTGATGTTGCATCAACACTTTTCAAAATCAGCATGAAAATCATGATTTGATGTGAGCTATAAATAAATGAGAACATGGTAAAATTTTTTTTAAGTTAGTATCTTTCTCAATTCCATTTTCCTGAGAATGATAGTGGGTACTCTTCTAATGATAAATCTAAAATTCTTCTATTAGAGTAGCAATTGCCTTGTGTATAAAATGAGTGCCTTGATTTCTCATTAGTATTTTATGACATCCAAAACTCATAACTACATTTTCAAATATAAACCAAGTGGTTGTCTTTGTGTTGCAGTTGTGAACAATTATGCTTTAGCCCATGTGATAAGATAATCCATCACAATTATGTATCTAGCTCTTGATATTTTTGTTGGTGGGTAGATTGGTCTTATGAATTCTATTTCCCATTTATCAAATGTCTACAATGTTAGCTATGGACATAATGGCATCTCATGCCTCCTATAGGGCTTTCCAACTCTCTGACATATCCCACAAAATTGGCAAAAACCCCTAGCATTCTTATGTAGAGTGGGTGACCAAATTCCTACGTGCAAGATATTTTGTGTGGTGGCCTTCACCACATAATGACCTCATGCAACTCATTTTTGTTCTTTTGATAGAATTAATGGCCTTTTGTTCTCTGTTACACATTGCCAAAGTGTTTCTTCTTTGATTATTTTGTATAAGCAACCCGATATTAGTTGGTAATATGAGGCCTTCACCATTGGTTTTTTCTTCTACGTGACTATATATTCCATTGAGGCTACTCATGTACTGAGTAACTAAATAATGCTTGCAAAGTAACCATCAATCCTTGTCATCCATATGTTAACACCCAGGTTGTTCTCTTTGACTCCTAAGAGAATACGGCCGGGGTAACCACTAACCAATCTTTGGGCTACAGCTCCTAGCCTAACTGTAGTCAGAGAGGGCTCTCTCTATAAGGTTTGTCACTACTTTCAGTGAGGGTTTTAGGCTAGCTATGAGATGAGTTTTTTGGGTTGTTTCTGTGTTTGGTTGGGAGGATGCTTCTGATTTCTTTAAAGTATATCAGCAGGTGAGATTAATCCATTGGGCAATGGGGTCTAGGACGGTTTTCTCTTGAGATCTTGATTTTGGTGAGGGAAAAAGCTATAGGGCCTGTGTGCATTTCATGAAACAAAAGGTAAATAGTGAGAGTGAGGTGAAACAACCAGCAAAGAGCAATTAAGATTCCTTTACTTAAGCTGTATATTGTAAAAGAGGCTTGTTATCTAGGAGCAATTACTTGAATTCCTAAAACAACGATGCACTGTGATGATATAGTATTAAAGGTAGCAGTGAAGAATTACGCTTTAAATACCTTATCAGAAGAAAACACATAAGATAGCTCAGATTGAGCTCAGGGTAGTCAATGACCAAGTCCTGAGACTATTCTTTTTCCTTACTATCTAGATTTTCAAGTGTATAGAAAACATGAAAGAGATATGGAATAACAGGGAACGCAGGTGAAATAAAGAGTCATGAGAAAAACTTATTGAGCCACGCTATGCACAGGAATCCTGCAACTTTGAGCCACACACCATCAAGAGATCAAGAGACAAACATCTTTGAAGAAATCCCACTGTCTTTTGCATTAACTGTCTGAGAGTTACAATATCAGAATAACAGAGAAGATGTCAAGAGAATTTCTTACATCCGGAGTCCAACCCCTCTAAACAAACGCGAGGGGGAATATATAGAGGTTACATACAAAAATATCTCAGGTATGGAGTCATCTGAGAGGAAAATATCTCTTACACTTGTACAGGGGAGTAGATGAGAAGTTATTGTAAGTATAAATGATTCTTAAAAGCTCTTAGCTTCTGTCAGGACAACCTTTTGACCTTTGGGCGCTGCGGGGTTAGCTACGCGGCTTTATCATAAATGTAGCATGAAGTGTTCTGCCACTTTGATTTTTGTATCTTCTTGGCCCTGCCACCTATACCTGCTGATTCTGCTGTTGATGCCGAGTACCTGTGCTGAGTTGGCTCAGCATCTTTATGCTTGCTGTCATGGCTTTGTCCACCTGTAGATGCAATATAGACTGTATTGCTGAAAAAAGATTTAATTCTTCAGCTTTGGTTCAAAAGTAGCTTTATTAAGTCCAGCCATGTGTCTTGAGGGGGAAGCTGATGCCTCAAAATTGACCCTAAGGTCTCATAAGCTTCTGTGTACTTATAGAAATGAGGAGGCTCATCAAATAGATGTGCTACTTCATTTTTAATAAAAAATAAATTATCTAATTTCTCAAAAAGAGCCTGTCCTGTTAATGGGCCTGCTGAAGATGTCCCAGGAGCCTCAGCAATCTGAATTGCTGCAAAAGTGCTTACCCTCTTGATGTATTTTTCATGAGAGAGCAGATTCCCTGATTCTACCAAGTTGGGAAGCCCTTTGTCCTGTAGGGCTATGAACCTATTCTGGAATTTTTTACATCTGCCTGTATATCATGGATTTTCCTGTCCAGTGTCTAAATTAGGTTCTTCATTGTTGTGGTTCTTTTGATTAGGGAAATGGTTTCAGTTCTATTAGCAATTCCCATTATTATCAGCTGAGAACCAGTCCTGTAATTTAGGACCTCAATCATCCTGGGGGCAAGGTCTGCCATGTTGCCAAGGGCGTTTCTTGCTCTGTGTAACTCCTTTTGCCCTGCCAAGGAGTCCTATTTGTTCATATATAGCATCAATGTACTCCCACTGGTTAGTGATTGATTGTCCAATGGCAGTCCAAATCACTTGCTTGATCTCTGCAGTCACTTTCTCAAAATTGAGCTGCTTTTCCAGCTCTGCAATTGTCTTTTTTAGGGCTTTTACTTCCCTCTCCCTCTCAGCCACATTTTGCTTAGACTTATCATATTTCTCTTCTATCTTTGCTAAGCTTTCCTTGGCTTTATTGAGTTCTGACATTTGAGCCTCTAGCTCCTGGAGTTCTTGCCTTAATTTTTGCATATCCAGGCTCTCGGCCTGCTCTGTTGGTGGTGCTGTAGTAGCTGGCTCTGTTGTGGCTGGCTCTGTCTCTGATGCCTGTTGCTTTGGAGGGATGTCCTTTTTAGGGGTCTCCTCTAGGTCTATTGTCTCTGTGGGTGGTTTGGAAGACTGCCCTTGTTCTCCCCTCTGTAGAGCTGCTTCTAGGGTAGTCTCTGTATCCTGCAGCTTTTGTTGGGTGTCAATCAGTTCCTTATATAAGGTCATTAGCAGTGCAGTGACATCCTTTTCTCGTCTCTATTGGGCAACTTCATCTGTTTGGGGATGTAGAGTTGGAGGGATCTTCATTTTCTTCTTGATTGCAGCTACATCTGCATCCCTTAGTTTAAGGACCTCCTGTATGGCCTTAACATCATTGGGATCATGCCCAAACTCAATGATGATTTCTTCCAATGCCTTGATCCTGTTGTCTTTGGCTTGAGAGGATGCCCTTTCCAACTCAAGCTGAGCTGCAGTGTTATTCAAACTGTTTTGCAGCCTATAATTGATCAAGGTCTTGTCTGCTAGGGTGGCATAGACCATCTCACCCGTCTGCTTGTGGAGCTCGATCTGGTCCATGGGGTGGATGTCCTTTGCAAGGACTTCTAAGTTTGTCCTTATATAATCAGCAGCTGTTTGAGGTTGCTGCACTGTAGGGGCAAAATGGCTCATTGTCATCTTGCCTTCTTGCACATCAAAGGCAACCATTAGTCTTTGTTGGTTTGGAGGGGCCATGTTCAACAAATGATTATAGAGCTTAATTTTGATTGGCTCACTTCTCCTCTTAGCGTCCTTGAACTGCTCCTTTATGCTTGCAGCTGCACTCTTTTCTTGTCCTGAGGAGCTGACCGCCCCAAGTGCTGCCCTATCTTGCTCTTGATGCAATGAGCTGGCAGAGGTCTCAAGGCTTTGCATTTCTTCTTCTAAGAATGGATTGAGCCTCTGCCTTTTGTCTGGTCCTTCTGTGAGAGGGGTCTCCCTCTCCCTTTTCCTGCTGGTGTCCTCCCTTTGAGGGGTTTGGAGGGCAGATGAGTCTATCCTAGAGTCCTGTCTAGGAGGCGCCCTGCTGTTTGTCTTTTCTTGGGTGGCTGCCTGGCCTTCTCCTTTTTGTGTCTCCTGATCCTGTTGATCAGTTTACTGCTGCTGATGGCCCTGTTGGCCCTCTTTTTCCTGTTGGCCCTCGGTTTCCTGCATTTCTATGTCTTTTCCCTTGCTTTGATCTTGAGCTAAGGTCTGTGCTGCCTTTTGAAATGTTGCAGATGAGGAGGCTGGTGCTGTTATGTGAGAGCTTGTTAGAGCAGGCACCTGAGAAGGACATTCTAAGTCAGCCATTTTCAATAAATGTCTCCTAGCCCTCTCAACTAGCTCTTCTTGAGACACAGGCTCTATCAAGGTGTTTTTCTTCCATTTTGGCTGGTTTGCATGTCTTGATACGAGGAGCATGCTATCATGCTCATAGTTGGAGAGTTTGTATTTTAGTCTCCTCTTGGATATAAAGCCATTGGGATCATATGGTTTCCAAAGGAAGCTTTGTGTTAGGCCAAGGCCTTCCAACATCCTATCTGCCTCCTTCCATCCTTCTCTTTTGTTTAAAACCAAATGACCAAGCTGGTTTTTAACTTTGAGTTGTGCCTTCTTGCCCTTCCCTGCAAAGTGGATTTGGTCGGCATTGCCGAATTGTCTGAAGTATTCCAGGGCAAAGAGTCTCATGGGCACAAACCTGGGCAGCCTGAAAGGTCGCAGCTCACATCCATATATTCTAATCACTGTGTGATGCTGGTAGAAATACCAGTCTCCTATGCCATAGGCAGTGGATAGTTGCAGTATCCTCTGCATTTCATTAGTGAGTCTTGGAGGAGGGTCTGTCATGAACAGAGACAGGGCCAGATGGATGAACAAATCTATAAACTCACAGTATGTATAGGGTGAGTATGCTTGGATATGGAAGATGGAGCTCCAGTACACCACTGATCTTGGGTTTCCTGCAGCATCATTTCTCTTGATCTCAAAAGAGAATTTCTCATCTTGGTGATAGAGGATGAGGTGATAAATGTATGAAGTGTATCTGAACACTCTCTCCCTGGATAGGTGCAAGAATTGCTCATGGATCTTGTCAGAGATGTATGTGGAATAGTCATAGCAGATAGGGGCCTTCCCAGGGGCAAACATTGTCATCATGACTAGCACAGTTTCCTCTATAAACTCCATTGATTTGTATCCCAGAACTGAGCTTACCATATGGGCCAGGTCTAGTCCAAGTTGATTCAGGTATCCATCAAAGATGGGAGGATACAGCACTTTGTCTGACTTTCTAACAAACAGTTGATTTAGTTTCAGGATCTCTGCCTCTGTAAGTATTTTGGTCCCTTGGTTGATTAAGTCTAGCAGGGATAAAGGAACCAATTTCTTGTGAGTTTTGAATTGAACCATATCCCTGATGGCTTGACGGGTGGTATAGAATACGACTTCACCCTGGGGATTCATTACAGCTCTCTATGATGGATCATAACCACTGGCACATAAATAGATGAGGTCAGGGAATTGTCTGACTTGAGGAATTTTAAAGGTTGGCAGAGAAGACTCCCAAATTCCTAGGATATCTGTCCCATCTCTGTGCCTAGCCCTGAACTCATTTAGCAGGTGAATATGAAAGGTGCATCCTTGTCTGGAGTCTTCTGAGATTTGATAATCTAGATCAGCAAAGTCTTGCCAGTCTAGCTCTCTCTGTGGAACATTTAGAGGAGTGACATCAAGGGCTGCAGGGGTATCCATGTCTGATTCAGATAATCTCTGAAATGCCGGGTATGATGCTTGAAACAGTGAAATTGAGGGGAACTGAGCTTAACAGGGTTGGTGCACAGTCAAGGATAACAATGCTAGGCCTTCTGGGAATGGCTTTCAGCGGTGGGAAAAACCTCCTTTGTCGATTTGGGAGTAATGCAGGAAGTCCACGGTTGCGCGAACAGGGTAGGTTTTCAGCAAAAATTTCAGTCTATCCGAGGTTTCCACTGATATATTTCAGCTCTAACTGTTTGAATAAGGGCAGGATACAGTTGGTTTATCGGTGGAATTTCAGTTTAATGGCCTTTTGTGGTGGTTTTTATAAGAAATTTACGAAAAACCAGTTCAGAGGAGCACGAAGGCTCAAATACCTGTTTAACAGTGGCCTGGACTGAAGAAATGGCTGGGTTTGCGCGCTGGATTCTTTGAAATTAGTCGCGGGCTGGCTGGTGGCGCAGGCGTCGTGAATCACATGCAGACAGCAGAGCAGTATTTTTTTCTGAAAATATGAGAAAATTGCGAAAAACAGCGAAAATATAGCTTTTTGGTTTTATTGGCGCGCTTTTTGGATGACGTCAGCATGACGTCATCAAGGGGGCCCGGGTTGGATGACGTCATCATGACGTCATCGGGTGACGTGGCGGTCAACGACAGGTCCACGGGGACGATGAAGTGGTGACCACGTGGGCGAATGACGGACGAGGGGGGAAGACGTGGTGGTGACGTGCATGGCAGCATGGCGCAGATGTGGGCGGGACAGGTGTCGCAATATCGGAACCGACCCTGTATGGTGAAGGAGTTGTCAGACGTTGCTCCGATGTGATTTGGGAGTGACAAGTGTCCCCGCGTGATGCTCGCCTGACGCAAGCGTCTGACAGATATCGGAAGGTATCTGTCAGACATGTAGGGTCCTCCGATATTCATGTGGGCCGTCGATCTGGAGGCGCGCGATCCAACGGCTGTCGGGCGCCCAACCTGCACGATCTGTAACTGCTGCGTTTATTAACTTCCGGACGTCGAGATTTCCCGAAATCAACGCCCGCCGTAGATCTGGATCCGGCGCCATCTGACGGTCATCGGGCGGGTAACTTGCACGGGAAATATTGGCCGGCGAGCGGGTATTAAAATCACTAATTCTTTGGCAATTAGTGACCGGCGGGCCCCTCCCTGTGTTAAATAATTTCTCGGGGGATTTTTATAATTTTCTATGCAAAAGTGTTTTAATCGACCAACCTTAGGAAAAATGAAATTTCGGGTTTTATACAAGGTTTGGACATAAATTTTCACGAAGGCAGAAACTATAGGGGAAAGGGGTCCAAATGGTTTTTTATCAAGGTGAAAGGGTAAACTGGCTCCCGACCTTAGGATAAGGCGGGGGAGGAATAATTTCATAATGTTTCCGCCCTTTGGGTGATTTTTATGGGTTTTAAAGGTTTTTCAAGATTTTTTCAAGATTTTCCAAGGAAAAATGGAACTTTTGGGTAGGGAAACTGGTGGAGATGGAGCAAAGGTGGAACATGGGTTCTTGACCTTGACCAGGTGTCAATTCAAGTCCCAGGAAGAGAACATTATGGCTATAGTGCCAAGGAGGGGATATTTATGCATTGTGGGGTTTATACACCATGGTGTTTATAGTAATAGGGA
>APFE030603422.1:19942-31992 GCA_000404065.3 Pinus taeda
GTGAATATTTTTTATTTTTTTGTGTAAATATTTTTATTAAATATTACACTTAATAACTTTAGCTTTGTTTTGGTTCATTGATGTTAGGATTAAAATATTTGGTAATTTTATATTATTTGGTTCATGTAGCATTGTGTTAATTTATAACATTAGGTTTTGAAGTTTACATTTTTTAACATTAAAAAAATTGGTTTAATGTTAATATTTATATTCAAAATGAAAAATTGATATTGATATTACAAATATATTTGTAGAAACATTATAACATCAATAATAAGCATAGACCTTATAGGTTTACTCACATTAATAATATTGGATTATAGAGATTAGGTTTAAAAAATTGGGGAATTTTGTTCGATGTTGTAATAATGTTATGATCACTCATTTGATTTTATACAATGTGTATATGTGAATTTTTTTTGTATGTGTAGATGTTAAGTTATGTATGTATGTTTTAATTTTATTCAACACTAAATTGTTTTGTTGATATCAAATGTGCTTTTCTTTTTCTTGTTAGGTGATTTCATTATTTAATCAAGGATCCAACTATTTGGAGTTGTCTTCCATTCGAAATTCTTGAAATTGTCTTCCTCTGGCTCTCTTTATCGTTGTGATAAAGTTTACCACTGTTTGTAAGAAACGGAAGAATGTTTTTCAAAACCATTCTTTCTTGTTACGTTGCAAGCATGTCTCTATGAACGAATTTGGATTTATGGTTCCTTCCCTCAATAATGAATACAATAATTTTTTTTTGAATACCTTAATCAAAATGGGCATATATCTCATTTTCATTTGTGATTCATAGATTCAAGATATAAAGTAGATTCTACTCTTGGACCAATGGTGGTTTTATCCTTACCAACAAAATGCTCCCATACACACAACTATTTTGTAATGAATCCATGTACAAAGGCCTTTAAAAACATAGGCCAATATGAATTGGAGACTGGGGATTCTTTTCACTATAGGAAAATGTAAGTAGCAGAAAATATGACTAGGTTGTTCTAAAACATATGTATGACAAAATTCAGTCTAAATTTTATGTTTACAGTAGCCTTCATAGCGTATGACAAAGGGCCGATGTTCTATTTGATGGTACTTCACCCACTAAGAATGGAGTGTTTTATAAAAGTAAATTGCTTTTGTTCTATCTAGACAAGGCATATGAAGATTATCCTCGATATGGATATACAATCTACTGGTTTGATGTAACAAAATATGAATGGGGTTTTTCATTTGTTCCAATCACTGACATACGGTGTATGTCGTTAGCAATATACATGGATTAGTTGATATTCCTTGTCAATGATGGCTCCACTTCTATATGGTCAATTGAAGAATTAGATCATTTCAAATTTGGTCAATTGTGCATTGAAAAAAGAATTGACTACTTTGAGGATGAATGGGGTTTCAGATGGAAGCTGTTGGAAGAAATTTCTACAGATATGAATAGCAAATGTCTTAGTTATCTTCCATTTCAAATAGTCCATGGTGTGATTCTTATGTGCAACTACAGTGAAGTTCCTTTCCTATTATATGACATGATGACTGTCATCTGTTTCCCAAAAGATATTGATAATTCAACTAACAAACATATGTCTGGGTTTTGGTACCCAACATTGTAGGATTGCAATGATTTGATTGAGTATGGAAATGTTTTTGCAATTGCTCCCCATATGGATTCTATTGATGAGATTCCACCATTGGATGTGGATATGGATTCTTAGGATATTAGTATTCTTACGAGTTCCTATAAATATTTTCATTTTATATACTCTCTATGGTTGTGGAAAATATTTCCATTTTTTTCTCTATACATACTTTGGGTCTTTATGGTGATACTTTAAAATTATGCTTGTATCAATCTTTATGATGTAAAATATTTCATATTATTTCTTCTTAATTACATGTAAATGTGTTTGGATGCTATGCATTTTTCTTCATTTGTATCGATTATTAATTCTATGATTATGTTATACATGTTATTTGTATTTTTTTTGTCATTGATTTCTCAAACAATGTTATATATTTATGTACATTTTAATATTTACATTTATATTTTGATAGTATATAGTTTAAATTTTTTTGATATATTTCCAATTCATATAATTCTTAGAGCACCGTGTCCCAATAGTATTGGTTTTGGTTTGATTCTAATATGATACATGAAAATTTGGAATTTTTTGTTTAAGCCATTTAGAAGAATTCCTTTCTATTTTTATCCATTTCAAAAAATTCATTTTTGTTTTTAGCCATTTGGAAAAGCCTTATACAATTTGATAAGTTTATATGGTTGGAAAAAATAACATATACACTTTTTATCTTTTTTACGATTTCCAAAAAAAATGTGTGACTTCTTCATTCTTTTGTGTTCATTTATATTATATATTTGCTATGTTCCATGTTTATGATTCCATAATGAATATTTTATTATTCATTGTGGACATGTCATCTGAAGGCACAATCAAGCATACAAGAAAATGAAATTTGTCACCAACATCACGTGAAAAGTCTAATGAAAGTCATTGTTTATGGTATCAACAAAATAATGATGACATAAATGAGCATAGGAGAGATACATATAATAGAAGAACGAGTGAAGCCACTCTTGAAAATGATTTTATAATTCCTCGTAAGTATTGTACCATGGATGATATGATGGAAAGAATATTTCCTGTTGACAGTTCATTATCAACAGCATAATTTTGTTGTTCAATGCTCTCTTGAAAATGTTCATGACATTGGGGAAACATCATGCAATCGGGAAGAAAATCATATCGATAAAGTGGATTCAAATGTCCACCCTAACCCTTCCGTGTGTCTAATTGCATGTTTTGACCAAGGCCAAAGGTTTCAAAACATCCATAGTGGAGGTAATGATGGCATTGTGTGTGATGATTTGGATGATAGTTTAATTGGCCATTTGTTTGATAATTTGGATCCAATTGCTCGAAACATTGGATCTTCCTTTCCTGCTTCTCAAAGTAATGTGGTCCCACCAAGAGGATCAATCATTCGTGATAGTATTTTGTGTGGAACAATGGAGGTAACACAATGATATTTGATTTTGCTGCAATAATGGTTGTTTTATTACATTCCCTTATTTACCAAGTTTTGCTTACTAAACTTATAAGTTATTTTCTTCTCTTGGAATAGGATACAAATAGTTTTAATAGAGGTCTAGACATTAATTCCCAAAGTGTTCCATCTACTAATCTGAGAAGTGAATATGAAGCATGTCAGAACCTTCTTGTGCATTCTTCTCGTTGATCAAATTTCCAAACTAATGTAAATTTTCAATGTTTTTTATTTGATTTTGATTTTTTTAATTTTTAGTTGGTTGGATATTGAATTTTATGGCATTTTTTATTTTCTTCGAACATGACACAACTCATTTCAATAGAGGCATACAAATTAACTTCGTAGATGTTCCATCTACTGATGTTAGAAGTGAAAAGGAATCATCTCATAGCATTCATCCACATTGCCAAACAAATGTAAGTGTTGAGTGCATTTGATATTTTTGTAGTTTTTTCATTTACAATTGGTTGGACATTGTATTTTATAACCTTTTATTGAGAAAACATGATTTCATCTCATTAGGTTGGATAGTTGGAATCCAAAACATCAAATTGTAAAACTAATGTAGATGTTCAATGTATTTGATTTGTTGTCAATTTTTGAATCTTTATTTGTTAGACATTTAATTTTATAGCATATTTTATTTATTTGAAACATGAAACAACTCATTTCAATAGAGGCATAGAAACTAACTCCCAAAATGATCCATCCACTGATGTTAGAAATGAAGAGAAACCATCTCATAATCCTCATCCACATCAAGAAACAAATGTAACTTTTGAATTTTTTTATTATTTTTCATTTTTTTCATTTATAATTAGTTGGAAATTAAATTTTAAAAACTTTATGAAAAGAAACCTTTACATCCTCTCAGGTTTGTGAAATGCAGACCATAAATTTGGAATGACCCTGTCATAGATCCATTCCACATGCTTCAAATTTGGGAAGGGAATCTCATGTTCCTGAAGATGAAGTACATTTTAGAAGAAATTTTACACTTGTAAATCATTCTCAACATGGTCCAGCCAATGGAGATCATATTCATTTTGGTGAAAACATGATTGCAGTGCATAAAATATTTCGAGAAAATATAGATAGCTTGTCAGTGGTCGAAATGTGCCACATTTGCCAAGAATTATATCCCGGAATCCAAGGTTTGAGACATTCTGAAGGACCTACTTGCAGACGATGTAAGAGTGAAAGAGGAGCCCATCAATTTTGTTGATATAATAACATGGATCCTGGTGAGCAATTTCATATTTCAAGAGTTATTACTCAAGTTGAAGAAATGCTAATAGCGCGTGTGTATCCTATTTTTCAAGTGACACATGCTCAAGGTGGGCAATATAAGTACAGTGGTCATACAATTAGATTTCATCAAGATATTTCTAGAATTATACAAAGTCTTCCCCGACATGTTGAAGATATTGACTTTCTAATCATGACAAGACATGTCGCTCATTCTACATATTATGAATGTTATGTCAAAATATGTTGAGTGATGGTTGCATTTCTTTTCAAAATACAACATGATCAATATTATCAAGATGTTGTAAGTGACTATGATTCAGTGAATGCTCTACCTGAAATATCAACATATGTCTCCTCCAGGCTTAGATTTGTTGATTGTGATATTGAAGAATCTGAGATCAATGCAACTAATAATGAAGGGTTTCCTACTAAGTGTTTTCCCTCTCATCCTTCTTATTTTGTTGCTCGCCTACTAAATGAGCGAAGATAAGTGTAAGAAATTAGAGCATTTCTTGATAATGTTGATTCTTCAAATGTTAAAGACATGGATTGGCCTAGTATTGGAACCTCTCCAATGAATGAATATAATAAAGAGGGGTTATTATATATGGAATTCCCAACATTGTTCTCCATTTTTTATGCTGATTGGCTGCAACCACATATTTGTAGTGTTTAACTTCATGAGTATGCATTGCATCTTCTTAGGTACTATAATCAAAGATTTGGAAGTCATCCTCACTGTCGATATTACCTATTCAACATGATAATGCGACATCAGAGCCAAGCAACTCCTGTAGTTTTTGTAAAGAAACATTTACATGATAACTCACCTACAACAATTGAAGAGTTGTGTCACTAACTGTTTGATTTACCAGATAATACGTTGGTTGAGAATATTATGTGGTTTGGTTCTTCTTTGAGAGGTACAAGGGCATACTGTACTAAGTGTCGAGCTTAATTGGTTGACATGATTACTTAGTTGGGAAGTCCATGTTTATTTTTTACTTGAGTGTAGATGACACTAAGTGGCCAGAGTTGCATAACCTCGTGCCCATAAATTCACATTCTTGTTTTTTAAATGAGCATCATATGAAAATTGAGAATGTTGTCTAATATTCTCATATTGTTGCCACATTTATGCACCATAGATTCAAAATATTTCGAGAGGAATTTATCCAAAAATGTCTTAAAGCTAAAGACTTCTACTGTAGGTTCGTGTTGTTGAATTTATTTTCTATACTTTGTCAACTTATATTATGATTCTATTTATATTTTTTGTAGTAAGTATATCTTCATTTTCTTTAGATATGAGTGGAAACATATAGGTTCATCACATATCCATTCATTCCTGTGGTTGGAAGGCACTCCAGACATGGAAAGACTTGATTGGTCAAATAGCTCTGATGTACAACATGAAAAGAGATTCTTTGACAAATATGTAACTACATGGAATCCATGTGACATACATCGTGGCAACATAATGGTTCCACGAAGCCTCAACGATAACCCTTGCCTATTGAATACTGGTCAGATTTTCTCTTGTAATCCTCATAATGATTATGAAGAATTGTTAAACTATATCCAAAGGCACACAAAGTGTAGTGTAGATTCTTGTTTGTGCAAAAAAGGCACTATTCTGACATGTCGGTACAATGCTTCATGGGATCTTTGTGACGAATCAACATTGTTCATAGATGATCAAAGAAAAAATATGAGCCAACAAGAAATGATGATAGGCTTAATGTACATAAAATTGACCTTCTAACAATGTGGCATGCAAATGTTGATTGTCAGTCAGTGCTTTCTTGCTATGTTGTATTTAAATATATTGCTAAGTATGCATCAAAATCATAAAAAAGGTCTAAAATTTATCATCATATGCTAACTAGATTTTCAAATTCTATTGGCTCTGAGGATCATGATTTATGTGCATATAGAAGGTTTCTTGCAGAAACGATTATTGATCATGACATTGGAGCACAAAAAATGCGACATATGTTTCTTAATCTACCTCTTGTTGTTTGTAGTCAGAAATTTGTTTCCTTAAATGTTGGAATAAAGTTTTTCAGGAAAATCCCAAGGGATGACTTGCAATGTTCATCTGAGAATACTTTTATTCAACATTGTCAGAAGAGACATTTTTTCCTTGAACGTTTATCTTTGATAGAAACAACAAGATATTGGACATTTGATAGCAAGTGTAAACAAAATCCATGGAAGCCTAGATATGTTCATGCTATTGTTCGGGTTTGGCCGCGATTTTATTCTATTCCTGTTGAGGCTTCAGATGAATTTGAAACCTTTTACTGGACAAAATTTCTCTTGTACAAGCCATTTCCTGACATTCCTATATAAATTGGACTTTCAACTGAAATTACTATTGAAAATTGGAGGAATTTCCGATATCAAGCATGGCGTGTTGATCGAAAATCCATCAATTGTCAACAATATTGAAGATGAAGAAGATGGTGATTTTTCTAACCATGAAATTAATCTTGAAGTTGATTTTCAAGAATGGCATATTTTCTCTCGTGTGGTTCCACCAAATGATGTGAATTTTTTTTATGTTCACACCCTTACTCGAAGGGACTTTGATATATCCTTTGACTGGGAATGTACAACTATTTTTGATGATGTTGCATAAGAAGCTATTAATTTTATAACGAATGCAAAATCAAGAGGTGATATTGTTGATCTTTCAAATTGAACATTTGCATCACCAAATTTATTGTCGAAAAAACAACGACTTGCTTTTGAAATTGTTTTAAGGAACTTTGTTGAATATGAGATTCATGAATCTCTTCTTATGATTGTTCAAGGCACTAAAGCACTAGGAATTATTTCCTTATCGATTGTATATTTGAAGCTCTTTATGATTTGTCAAGTAATGGAAGAACCCCTTTTATTTTTCTTGCCCCAACAAGAATATATGCTTTTAATCTACATGCAAAAACAATACACTTAGCTCTAAAAATTCCCAAAATGTTCCATCCACTAATGTTAGAAACGAAGAGAAACCATCTCATGACCCTCATCCACATCAAGAAACAAATGTAAATTTTGAATGCATTTGATTATTGTTTCATTTTTTTCATTTACAATTAGTTGGAAATTATATTTTAAAATATTTTATGGCAGAGAGACCATTACATCATCTTAGGTTCATGAAATGCATACCATGAATTTGGAAAGGCCCTATCATAGATCCATTCCACATGCTTCAAATTTGGGAAGGGAATCTCATGTTCCTGAAGATGAAGTACATTTTAGAAGAAATTTACTCTCTCAAATGGTTCTCAATATGGTCTGGCCGATGGAGATCATATTCATTTTTATGAAACCATGATTGAAGTGCATAAAAGATTTTGAGCAAAGATAGATAGCTTGTTAGTGGTCCAAATGTGCCACATTTGTGAAGAACCATATCTTGGAATCCAGGTTTTGAGACGTTCTGAAGGACCTGTTTGTAGAGGAGCCCATTGTTATTATATCGACAAAAATGACAGGCTCCTCTTTCACAGGTCCTTCAGAATGTCTCAAAACATGGATCCTGGTGAGCGACTTCATATTTTAAGAGTTATTACTTAAGTTGAAGAAATGTTAATAGCGTGTGTGAATCCTATTTTTCAAGTGACACATGCTCGAGGTGGGAAATATAAGTATAGAGGTCATAAAATTATCTTTCCTCAAGATATTTCTACAATTGTACAAAGTCTTCCTTGGCATGTTGAAGATATTGAATTTCTAATTGTGAGGAGACATGCTACTAAGTCTAAATATTATGAATGTTATGTCAAAATATCTTGAGTGATGGTTTCATTTATTTTCAAAATCCAACATGATCAATATTATTGAGATGTTGTAATTAACTATGATTCAATGAATGCTCTACCATAAATATCAACAGATGTCTCCTCCAAGCTTAAATTTGTTGATTGTGATATTGAAGAATCTAAGATCAATGCAACTAATAATGAAGGGTTACCTGTTGAGCATTTTCCCTCTCATCCTTCTTCTTTTGTTCCTCACCTACCAAATGAATGAAGAGAAGTGGACGAAATTAGAGAATTTCTTGATAATGTTGATTCTTCACATGTTCAAGACATGGATTGGCTAGTATTGGAACCTCTCCAATGAATGAATATAATACAGAGGGGTTATTATATTTGGAATTCCCAACATTGTTCCCCACTGGTGATGTTGATTGGTTGCAACCACATATTTGTAGCGTTGAACTTCATGAGTATGCATTGCATCTTCTTAGGTACTATGATCAGATATTCGGAAGCCATCCTCGTTTTTGATATTACCTATTGAACATGCTAATGCAGCAGAAGAGCCAAGCAACTGTTTCAGTTTTTGTAAAGAAACATTTGCATGATAACTCACCTACAACAATTAAAGAGTTGTGTCACCAATTGTTTGATTTAGCATATTATAAGTTGGTTGAACATATTATGTTGTTCGGTTCTTCTTTAAGAGGTACAAGGGCATACTAGATTAAGTGTCGAGCTGAATTGACTAACATGATTACTCAGTTGGGATGTCTATCTTTATTTTTTACTTTGAGTGTAGATGTCTCAAAGTGGCCAGAGTTGCATAACCTCATGCCCATACATTCACATTCTCATTTTTTAAATGAGCCTCGTATGAAAATTGAGAACGTTATCTAATTCTATCATATTGTTGCCACATTTATGCACCATAGATTCAATATTTTTCTAGAGGAAGTTATCCAAAAATATCTTAAAGCTAAAGACTTCTGGTACAGGCTAGTGTTGTTGAATTCATTTTCTATACTTTGTTAACTTTTATTATGATTTTATTTATATTGTTTGTAATAACTATATCTTCATTTTCTTCAGATATGAGTAGCAACATAGAGTTTCAACACATATCCATGGTTTCTTGTGGTTGGAGTGCGATCCTGACATGGAAAGGCTTGATTGGTTAAATGGTTATGATGTACAGCTTGCAAAGATATTATTTGACAAATATGTAACTTCATGGAATCCACATGACATACATCAACGCAACTTAGTGGTTTCATGAAGCCTCAATGATGACCCTTTCCTATTGAATACCAGTTAGATTTTCTCTTGTAATCCTCATAATGATTATGAAGAATTTTTAAACTGTATCCAAAGGCACACAAAGTGTAGTGTAGATTCTTATTTGCGCAAAAAAGGCACTATTTTGACATGTCGGTACAATGCTCCATGGGATCTTTGTGATGAATCAATATTGTTCATAGATGATCAAGGAAGAAATAAATATGAGCTAGCAAAAAAATGATGACATGCTTAATGTACATAACGTTGACCTTCTAACCATGTGGTGTGCAAATGTCAATTTCCAGCTAGTGATTTCTCACTATGTTGTCTTGAGATATATTGCTAAGTATCCATCAAAACTAAAGATAAGGTTTGAAAGTTATCATCATACATTAACTAGAATTTCAAATTATATTGTCTTTGAGGAAAATGCTTTATGTGCATATAGAAGGTTTCTTGTAGAAATGATTGTTGATCGTGACATTGGAGCACAAGGAATGTGATTTATGTTGCTTAAGCTACCTCTTGTTGTTTGTAGTCAGAAAATTTTTTCCTTAAATGTTGGAAGAAAGGTTTTTAGGAAAAATCGAGGGATGGATTGCAATGTTAATCTGAGAATACTTTTGTTCAACATTATTAGAAGAGACCTTATTTCCTTGAACATATATCTTTGATAGAAATAACAATATCTTGGACATTTGATAGCAAGTTTAAACAAGATCCATGGAAGCCTAGAGAAGTTCATGCTACTGTTTGAGTTTGGTCACAATTTTATTCTATTCCTACTGAGGCTTCAGATGAATTTGAAACCCTTTACTGGACAAAATTGCTCTTGTACAAGCCATTTCATGACATTCCTATAGAAATTGGCCTTTCAGCTAAAATTATTATTGAAAATTGGAGGAATTTCTGATATCGAGCATGGCATGTTGATCAAAATCCATCAATTGTCGACAATATTGAATGTGAAGAAGATGGTGATTTTTCTAACCAGGAGATGAATCTTGAAGTTGATTTTCAAGAATGGCAGATTTTCTCTCACTTGGTTCCACCAAATGATGTGAATTTTTCTGATCTTCACACCTTTGGTCGAAGAGATTTTGATATATCCTTTGACTGGGAAAGTGCAACTATTTCTGATGATGTTGCAGAAAAAACTATTAATTTTATAAGGAGTGAAAAATTAAGGCATGATATTGTTGATCTTTCAAACAAAACGTTTGCATCTCTAGATTCACTGTCAAAAAACAACGACTTTCTTTTGAAGTTTTTTTAAGGCAGTTTGTTGAATGTGAGACTCATGAAGCTCTTCCTATGGTTGTTCAGGGCCCTGCGGGAACTGTTATGCTCCTATATCAATAGGTGTCATATTTCATGATTGACTGGTAAAAACCTTAATATGTTCATCCTTTCCCTGCTCCAAAGGTTTTCCATATTTTGAAAAGATCAAAAAATTAAAAAATGAAAAGACGATATGCCCTAAAAGAAAGATCAAAGGACAAAAAGAATGAAATGGTCAAAAGAAAAATGAAATAAATGAACCCCAAACAAAAAACACTAGGAAAGTGTGCAAGTCCAAATGCCACTACTATTTCATGTTCTGTAAATAAAGGTTTCATGTGCAGTTTGTTGAACTTTATGCTGCAATTGATGAATATCCAAATAGATTAATCTTGGCTAGTTCATGTTTTAATTTCTTGTTTTAGAGATAGAGAAATAATAATTGTCGAAACTGTTCAATCTTGGTAGGTAGATAGACAGGTAGAGAAGCAAAGGAGCTCAATTGTTAAATGTGCACCCTTGGATGTTATAAGGGTAGATTTAGATAGGATTGCAAGGAAAAGAAAAGAAGATTGAAAGGGTCTGCTAGTCCAAGTGCACCCATAGAAAAAGAAGAAAAAATGTTAAGTATAGTAGGCTGGGTAGGCAGTTTTGGTGATGCAGAAGAATGCTTATGGTTAATTTTGTTTCTCAAAGATGTTCATCTTATTGTTATCATATGTACCATGGCAGCTGTTTGGTTACAAATCATGTGAGGCATGTCTAACTTCCCTTCACACCTCTCCCAAAATGAATTGCTAACCTCCCCCCAAGGATATTGAGATCTGCTCAATACTCCTAAATCACTCCATTTCATGAAAAATCCTGAGTAAAACCGCATTCTTACTTTAGACGAAAAGTCACATTTCTTGTGTAAAACCCTTTTCATTCCCTTAGCCTAAGTTTCTTAACATTTCACTTAGCGCTCATTTTCTGTACATCTCGCATATTAACTCTTTACATTATTATATAAATCCCTATACTTATTTCCCCTTTGCCATATATTGTTAATATAGTAAAAACCCCTAACTACCTAATATCCCCACCCTCGTTTATTATAACCATAAGACTGTGAAATTGTTGTTCAAAGATGGATTAGTAGGTTTATTTGAAACCTGTTAAGAACCATAACCCTATCTGTGCAACCATGGGATTAATTAACTTTTGGTTAATTAATAACCAAGCCCATAACCTCAGAAACCAATGGTAAATGACCCCGACGCGTAATAAAACTTTGAAATATTGAATGGGCCCCATGTCGTAACCCTTCATCACCTCCAAAGAGCGACAACCGTTCGATCGATGCCCTCCCATCGGATGGCTCTAGATCATATCACGCCCCCC
>APFE030603422.1:32285-44960 GCA_000404065.3 Pinus taeda
GGGCAATACCGCTTATCGCCCTCTCGTTGACCTTGCCCACTGATGCCATGGCCACCTCATCACCACATCAACATCTGTACCACTGCGTCACGACAAAACGTCACATCCCAATGACGTCATCCAACCAAAAAATGCTGAAAAGCCCCACGAAGCCAATTTTTGTTAAAAAGTCGCAAAAATCTCATTTTTGCTCATTTTCATTCATTTTTTTTCGTGAAACTAGTGCATGAAAACTACGTCCAAAGCAACTACTCGAGCATACAGTCTGCCACCCAGCCAAATAAAGTCCAACATCCTGTTCTCCAACTCGTCCTGCAACCTGCGAAGTGCATAGTTCGCCTTTAAAGTTATGTATTTACCTCAATTCTCTTCCCGAACCCTGTAAATTTAAGTTTTCCTCCGTAAATTTTTCCAAGAAGCCAAATTCAAGTTGAATTTAGCCTGTTGCCTTCATACAAATATACCCAGAACTGCTCTTTAGACCATTTTTTCATAGAAACTTGACCTCTAGTTGAAGACACAGTAACCAAGCATGGAAGCTCCGGTGGCCCTGAACATTGCTCCCCTCAATGCACCACATAAAGACTTGGAGTGGTTACCCTTGGCTAACAGAGATTTTCAAATCCAAGACTTAATTGGTGACAAAAACCACCTCCAGGCATTTTGTGAAATTAGGAATAGTCACCAAAGTGACTCTGATCTCTATGGAATATGGGAATACAACCTGCCCATGTACTACCTCCCCTTATTCAATGTTTTCCCTGATATTATATGCTTATGTTGTGCCAATTATGAACCTGCCCAGAGAGCAGTTAAGACTCCATCTGGAACTGTCCTCTTTTATATAACTCCTAAGTCCATCAATGACATGTTACACTTCAAACCCACTCAGCCTCTAACTCCTCTTTCTATGGGATTCTTTCTTGAGCAGGGCCCTAAACTGCCCAATTCATAGATAACCTGTATTACTCAAACATTTATGAGACCAGAGTGCTAGCCCAAAGTCCCACCTCCCTATGTGCATGTCTGGTTCAATGAAGCTGGAAGATTCATTATTGATATGATATCCTATGTCCTGGGATTTAAGGCAAGTGAATATGTTGATGAGACCACCTTAGTTTTACTGTCTATATTTACTTCAGGACAGCCCCTTGCTGTCAAATATGACTATGCTACTTTCATTGTCAACAAGATCCATGACCAATTCATGAGTCTAGACAGAGAAGGAGTCTTCAAGTACACATCTTATATATATCATCTGTTTCTATACTATCAAACTGACAATTTTCAGTTTCCCATCAAAAAATTGGATGCTAAAGGAGAGAGGAGGTCTGTGATCTTTTGGACCTCAGCCTTCCACAATGTCTGTGACTCCCCTTATACCTACTATGAATTCATTGACTTGTTTATACATCCAGTCTCCTCTCTAATGATGAGAACTACTCCTCCTAGACTCTTTGGTGATATGCAGAAGATTTTACAACTCTCCGAAAACTACAGAATAGGTGGCTGGTACTTCTACCAGAATCACACCGAAATCAGAATATATAGCTGTGAGCTGTGCCCTTATAAGTTACCCAAATATGTGCCCATGAGACTGTTTGTACTGGAGTATTTCAAGCAACTTATCAATGCAAATTTAACTCACTTTTGCAGTGCAAAGAAAAAGGCCCAGCTAAGAACAAGAAATCAGTTAGGCCCTTTTATCATTAACAAGAGGGAAGCATGGGAAGATGTTAAGATATTGGGGGAAGAACTTAAATTGAAGAAATTTTTTTGGTGGGTACCATATGACCCAAATGGCTTTATAAGTGACAGAAAAGTAAAAAAATGGGTTATCAGCCTATAAACATTCTAAGATCCCTCAAATAGAGCAATTTTCTAATCAGGATGAGTGGGTAGATGGTATATTAATATAAGAACTTACTCAATAAGAAGTGATGGAACAAGCTATGAAAGATCTTGAAAAGACCCTTGACTTGGACTCTTTTGGATAGGTATCTTTCAAGCTGCCTCAGCAAATAGGAGTCGGCCCATCTACTGTTGGAACTTCTCAGCAGCCTACACAAGAAAGCACTACACCAGCTACAGGGACATCAAAGGGCAAGGAAGTGATAGACATAGAATAGCAAGCAATGACTGATCAACAGGGGCAAATTCCTTTGGTCCAAACCAAAGCACCAGAGATACCAGTGTTACAGACTCCTCTAAATGAGGAAAAATGAAAGAAAAGAGACAAAGAAGAGTCCACGCCCATCAGCGGACCTGCAGAATAGCCAGGTGCAAAAAGGCAAAGACTTAATCCTCTATCTGAAGAGGAAATCATTGAAGAAACAATAGAAAGCCTAAAAGGTGAGAGGGCAACTAGCCCACAGACATCCCTGGTGATAGAAACATCCACCAGCTCTCACAGGCAAGACCGAGAAAGGCAGCATAGTGTGGAAGTTTCATCCACAAGACTGCGAAGCAAGCAAAGTTCTGATATCGAAAGAACATTCACGGAGATAAAGGCCCAGAATGACCCACTCAGGCTACAACTTTATAATCAGTTTCTCAAGATGGCCCCTACCAACTAGCAAAGGTTAATGTCTGCATATCACATTAAAGAAGGTAAAATGATCTTGAGCCACAATCAGTAGCTGACTACATTAGAACAAATCTGGAGGTCCTTGCCAAAGACATTCATCCTATGGGCCAGATTGAGCTACATAAAAAAACTAGAGAGATGGTCTACTCCACACTGGAAGATAAAGCGATGCTGGTTCACAAATTGTAGAACTCATTGAACAACACCTCTACTCAACTAGATTTGGAGAAGGCTTCCTCTCTAGCCAAGGACAATAGGATCGAGTCCTTGGAAGACATTATTATTGGACTGGGACATGATCCCAAATATGCCAAAGGCATAAAGGCATTGATGAAGAAGAAGGAAGAGGAAATTACTGCCCTTAGGAAACAATTAAAGCTGCCTTCTACTATGCATCCGCAAACCACAGAAGTTGTACAACAGAAGTCAGAGGAGGACATGATGGACCTGCTTATGAGAATGAATGAAAGGTTAAGTGAGATAGAGCAGGCATTGGAGAAAGCATTACAAGAAAAGCAGGGAGAGTCGACCTCCCAGCCACCTGAAGTAGCTCCAACAGTCACAACTGCCCCTCCTACAATTATAACAATAGTGCCTCCCACTATCCCGACATCAACAACAAAAATCACCACAGGTACCCCAGCAACAGCACCAGGCTGCAGTACAGCTATGACTACAGAACAATTAATAAAAGCCATGGAGGATTTGAAACTCCAAGTATCAGAGCTGAAGCAAGTCAAAGAAAAATTGGCAAAGGTTGAACAGAGCTATGATAAATCCAAGATGAATGTGGCCGAAAAAAAAAGGGAGATCAAAGCATTGGAGAACAAGGTAAGAGCCTTAGAGAATGATCTCTCTCTGGATAAGCCTCTGGCAGAAATCAGAGGAATTTTGTGGACCAACATCACCAATCCCTTAGTGATGTGTGGAGTTCTATTCAAACCATTTATGAACAAATTGATTTGATAAGAGTGGCCCAAGTAGAAATTCAGAAAACAAGAGCCTTATTGGGACAAATGCCTGAGCAAGCTAACAGGCTAATACATTTTTTGAATGCCAAGACCAGTGAAGAATTGGAAGCACTAGATATAAGAGACAGAACAGATACCATCTTGGACATCAAGAGAGTTCTAACCATGAGAAATCTAATGCAAAACTTGAACAGAAGATGCCAGGACATGCAGGTAGAGGTTGATTCTTTCACAGGAAAATTTACAGTCCTGCACCAAAAAGGTTTGCCAAGTCCTATGAGAAGTAATGATCATCTGATGAAGCATAAGGACTATGTACATAAATTAAATGCATATGTTGCTAATTAAGCCAATGCATCTTCAAGCACTGCAGGAGAGAAGACACTTCCATCTGACCAGTCCCTTTATGACAAACTGGAAAATCTATTCAACATAGAGCATGAGGTAAGACATCTGTTCACCATCCCACCTAATTTCCTTAGGTACACAGAGATTGACGAGACTTTAGGAAGCTGCAAAGACACCGGGAACAGAGTGGTGGAAAAGCATGTTAGAGATCTTGTAAATTATCTTTGGTCAATTCAAAATTTTGGAGCATCTACTATAGTATGGAGAACAGGAATGAACCACATTCACGTGGTTCAAAGCACATAACACCAGAGTTAAAGAAAATCCAGCCAGGAAAAAAAAATGGCACAGAGGATCAGTAGAAAATAGCTGGGAACCGACTTGCAGCACCTACCTCCAGTACATCTCATAAAGACAGATCAACCAGCCAACATGAATTTATTGCATCTATTTATTGTCTCCCTGTTTTTGAGATTGCCTGTCTCTATCTATGTGAAAGAAGCATTAAATTGTTAGCAGGTATTATTTATATCAGATATTTTGTATAATATCTTGACATCTTTGTATAAATACCCCCCCAGACAAAGTATTTGGGGTTGGTAGGTTGATATTGGATGTTCGTAGTTTTGACTGTAATACTGAAAAATTTTGGAAATAAAAAGGTTGTTGGAACCATTTTGTCGAGCTCAATTGATGAAGAGTTGATGCTAAGGACCATATTACATAATTCTTGAATCATTTTTATGGATCAATAAGTCCCTTCTAACTTGTGTTTTACAGTTTCTGTGTTTACTATATCATATATGTTTCATGATCTAAATAATAGAGAAAAAGAATAACTCGGAATTTGCTTGTTTGCACTCTGTGTTCAGTCTCTATTATTATTAATGTTTTCTTCAGAATTAGGATAAACAAGAATTCTTAAGTGCTCCTATTTCCCCTGGTTCTTTCATCTTGAATATTATCTAAGGAATTCACAACTTCTCCTTAGCAGTAGTCATCCATTTTCCCTCTGTCAACATGATGAAGGATTCTTAATTACCCTTCACCCATTTGTTGGCATTATGAGACAAGTGTTGTCCTTGATGGTAAATCACAAAGATGACAGATCATAGTGCAGTAGGTCAATAGAAAGGAATTGATGATCAAACTACATGAATGTTTGGAAGAGTGAATTATCCTTTATAGATTTGTACGCAGTTTCAGTGAATTGAAGGCACGTATACACGTAGGTTCTATGAATGAAAACAATGTATACGTAGGTTGGTCCAAACAAAGCCGCGTATACACGCAGGTTAGACATTACCAAGGCGCGTATGCATATACACGCACTTTCACGCAAGGAAAAGCGCGTACATGTGGGACAACTTATTTTTGGTCCGTGGTATTTAGTCCTTGGTATTTGAACCTATGTTTTTGGGCCATGGTATCTCGTTAGAAGTGTTGATCCCAAGTATTGGGTCCATGGTATTGTTTTGTTATGGTTTTGGACCATGGTATTGAGTAAGGCCTAAGACTATAAAAGGAGAAGAAGATCATTAGGCAAATGTATGGAAAAAGACTTGAATATCTGATGTAGTATGAGATCAAGTATGCAGGATATGGGTTATGATGCATTGCTTGATCTAAGCTAAGGAGGGATCTCACTGGTTGATGGAGAACAAGATCTAAGGATAGATCGGGATCAAATGGTTTGAAATGAATAATCTTTATATAGTTTGATCATGGATAGACTAGATCTGAATTACTGATGCATGTTTTATTGTACGCATGTCATGATCTAGGTATGAATGATGTCTGAAACAGCCGCAAAGTCATGATTGAATATGTATAGATTTGTATACGGGTTGGCTTTGGCGAAAGCATGTATATACGCGGGTTTGATTCATCGTAGTAGTGTATACATAATTAAGTATGATGTTTGAAGTTGCAGTTGGGTTTGATTGTTATTATAGAGTTCTGTAGTCTGCTCTGTGTTCTGGTGACTGTGTTGTTGATAGGGTTTAGTGTTTTAGTGATTCAGAAATTGATGATGCTAGTATTGAATTTTTGTGCTTCAATGATATTGATGGGTCCAGTATGAAAATTGGATGAAACGTGGCCTTCAGATTATAGTGTTGTGCTTCAGGAGTATCCAGTCTGAAAATGTATGAAACGTGGTACCTAGAGGAAGAAAGAGAAGGCTGTTTCCTTCTGTAGGTCGGCACCTACGTACTAGTACATCAGCTAGTACAAGAGCTAAGGGGGTGGTAGCTCCCTTCTAGTAGCAGCTGGAGAACGAGTAAAGGTTGGAGCATTTTAGTAGGCTAGCACCTACGTACTAGTAAGTGGATCGGCTAATACAAGAGCTAAGGGGGTTGTAGCTCCCTTCTAGGAGAGTCTGGAGAACGAGAGAAGGTTGTAGCATTCTGCAGGTAGAAGCCTGCATACTGGTATAAGACTACACCAGTACAAAACTATTGTAAAAGAAGTTTCTTATTAAAAGAAGATAGAGACGACTTACAGCAGGTGGTTTTCACCCACATTGGGTTTCCACCTTATATCATGGTGTTCATGTGTGCTTCTTATGTGTGATGATTTGTTTTGTTTTATTGCACTTGCTTACTATACATATAGTTAAAGAAGTTCTGATGCACTAAATAAAGATCAACATTTAATGGATTAATTGAATCATAAGTATTCTGGATATACGCTAGTTTCATTAGACACAATTGCGTATACACGCGGGTTCCCTTAATTGAAGTAGCGTATATGTATCTAAGTATGGAAATAAAAACGTTTTATTGATTTGATAATACTGATTCACCCCCCCTCTCAGTATTATTTCGAACAATTGGTATCATAGCAGGTCCTTTGGTAGAAGCTTGATAGCTTGAAGGAGATGCGTGGAACAATGGGAAAGAAGCTTAAAAACAAAGCACCTAAGAAGAAGAAGACATCTCAGAAGAACTATGACAGTGGGAGTATCGCTTGGGGAATATGCAGAAGAAGCACTTCAGATTCAGAATCACTTCAGAATGAAGATGAACAAGAACTATCAGGTATGAATTTGTTATCCTCAGGTGATCCTGTTATCTATCCATTTGAAGATGATGAAAGTGATAGTGAAACAACTGAATGTGCTCTTATGGGTGAGCAAGAAAGATATCAAATAGAGGCAGAATTTAAAAGGCTCACAGACAAAATTAGAGATCAAAAAGATCTTTTGAACAAAAAGGAATGTGCCTTCAAAGAAGAATCTACCAAACTAAAAGCTCAACTAGAGGAAGGAAACAAGGTAAGGAAGCTATTCAAGGAAAAATGTCAAAAGTTGCAGGATGAAGTGACATCATTAAGAAATGAAGTAAATGAAAGAAGCACAACAATAAAGAAACTTAGAGATAGATACAGTTACTATGAAAGTCTTGAAGCTACGATCCTCTCACTAAAGGAAGATCTTGAAGAATCAAAGAAGCAAAATAAAGAACTACTAGAAGCTCTTGAAAAACAAGAAAATGAAGTTCTTGAACTAAGACATCAGTTGGAAGAAGAAAGAAAAGTTGAAGAAAACATGAAGAAGCAGCATCGTGAAAGGGTAGAGCAACTTCAGGTTGAGGTAAATATTCTAAATGATAAATTAGAAGAAAAGGATAAGCTCTTATGATTTCAAGATAGTACTAAGATCTTGGATGATATTCTTAGTAGTCAAAGGTCTCCTGCTATCAGAACTGGTCTTGGTTTTCATGGATCTGTTGAAAAAGAATCTAGTTCACAAAGTAAGACAAGGGAATCTAATGCAAAATCTGAAATGCTCAACAAGGAAATGAGAGGTCAACGCCATCAACAGCCAAGGAAAGAAATTCTTTTACTCCTCCGATAAATAAGGTTGAATGTTATGTATGTCATAATCTTGGACATGTTGCAGCCAGATGCAGAAGAAGAATGGTTCAAGATCATCACCTAGAAAGATCATCACGATCTAGGTACTTTAATGGATATTGTTTTTCTTGCAATATGTTCGGTCACAAAGTTGTTGATTGCTACAAAAGGAATATGAAACATGTAAGATGTTATGCATGCAACAAGCTTGGACATATAGCCGAGGAATGTAAGAACAAAGTATGGGCACCATACCAAAAGGAGAAAACATCATCACACTTGAAGATATCGAAGAAGAAGGAAGTCCAGTCAGGAAGATGTGGCACAGCACCATATACAGACATAACAAACTCAGGGGGAACTGAAAGTGTAAAACTTCAGTGTCCTAAATCTCATACGCAAGTTTCATAAAAGGAAGTCGCGTATATACGCGAGTTACACACTGCATAGTCACGTATATGTCAGTCTGAGGAAAAGCAGTAGGGACAGGCTCAAAAAAAGGGTCTGATATGATTTAGTCCATTATTTGTTCTGTTTGATAATGGTTACAATCTGTTGATGATGTGAGGAAATGTCTTGATACTTGTATGATGTTTAGAAATATTTTTGATCCTAACTTGATGATGATAATGCCTTGATACTTCCTGCTGATATATGCATGATCAGATATGATAGTAAACAAGATGGCATAGGTCCAGAAGGAGCAAATAATCTTCTAATGCTGCATTGTTGGCATTATAGTTAGTAGTCCTTGGTAATAATGCTTATATGGCTAAGTGATATATCTTGCTATGGTTATGAGTTGTCCATGACAAAATCTCATATGTTTCTTGGGGTTACATAGTTGATGTTTAGATCAGATTTGTGGTTGATTCTTTGATAATGCATATATGGTGCTTACATGGTGATCTTCATAAGGATATGGAGAAGTACAAAGCTTCTATACACATCTTCATTACTTGATGATGAGTTTATCATATGCTGCTATCATCATATGCATAAAGATCATATAATATAGTTGATGCAAGTCTCCTATAGTTCTTGGCTGTCATGTGGATGAGGATTGTTGCGGTTGATGCTCTTGAGCTAAAGATACATAGTACTATATACAGTATGTTGGATACATGAATGATTACTCAAAATTGCATTGTTGGAGACATGATGATGATAAAATGACAGATTGATACTTACATATGTTGATTGATACAAATGTCCCCAAATGATGATACATGGATGATATATAAGATCATGCAGATCTTGATGTTGATGAGATGGCTATGATGTCTTTCAAGAGGATAAGTTGATATCTATATGCAGACATACCTTGCTATAGGACATTTACAGGTTGCTGATCACGAAATGGTTGTACACGAGTTTTATGAAGAACATCTATGTATATACGCAGGTTTATGTGGATGTAGTCGCGTATATGGTGTTTTTGAAGGAAATCAGTGGGGGCAGACTCTGGTTGAAGGAAGTCTGATATGGGTCTGACAGAGACCATCTGAAACAGGTTCAGGGGGAGCAAATAAACTTCTAATAATGCATTGTTGGCATTATCTTAGAAGTTTTTGGTTCAAGTACTCAGTTGTTGTTGATTTGAAGTGGAACAAATGCAGAGGGAGAATAGAAGGAGAACATGGTTGCTGATCTGAATAGTGATTGACATATCTTACTGATATTAGTTATTGATAACTTTCATAGTCTTGCTCTAGATATTTCGTCTCTATGTCATATATGTCTTTTGTTATCAAGGTCATGTAACGACCTATTTTGGTTTCCCCACTATGCCTAGGATGAATGATGTAATGTACTTGTTTATCATGAGTAAACTTCTGGTGTAAGCCCACTTAGTTGGGTGGATGAGTCAATATTTGTATATCCTCACTTGGTTGAGAGATGGATGTATGTATGAGCCTTTGGTGATAGGAAGGTCATTTATGATAGAGTCATGTTCTTCTTGTAGAACATGTTTTTGCAGATCTTTCCTACAGTCAGGGGGAGCATGAACATCACACTTCAGCAGTGCAGAGACTCAACATGTACTCAGGGGGAGCATGGACAAATTGGTACACCTTGGCATATACAAAGGGGGAGCTCATTCGGAAATTTCAGCAGGCACTCAGGGGGAGTATGGACACCAGAATGTTTATCAAATGAAGAGAATATCTTGGTCCACCCTTTGCCCTTAATGTCAAAGGGGGAGAGTGATTTGGTATTGTTGCCATCAAGTCCAAAGGGGGAGATTGTTGGCATTATGATGCCTGTGTTGTACTTGATGCAACCTACTCGTAGAAGAACATCTCACTTATTTATAACTAGATGAATCTATAGAGGAGATATCAGATGTGACTGAATGCATGGGATGTCAGACAACTCAAAGGAATCAGATGACAGTTCTCAGTATGACAAGTTAGCTTTGCCATCAAGTCCAAAGGGGGATATTGTTGGCATTATGAGACAAGTGTTGTCCTTGATGGCAAATCACACAGATGACAGATCATAGTGTAGCAGGTCAGTAGCAAGGAATTGATGATCAAACTACATGAATGTTTGAAAGAGTGAATTATCCTTTATAGATCTATACATAGTTTCAGTGAAGTGAAGGCACGTATACACTCAGGTTCTATGAATGGAAACAACGTATACACAGGTTGGTCCAAACAAAGCCGCATATACACGTAGGTTAGACATTACCAAGGCGCGTATGCGTATACACACACTTTCACGCAAGGAAAAGTACGTACATGTGGGAGAACTTATTTCTAGTCCATGGTATTTATTCCTTGGTATTTGAACCTAAGGTTTTGGGCCATGGTATCTCGTCAGAAGTGTTGGTCCCAAGTATTGGGTCCACGGTTTTGTTTTGTTATGGTTTTGGACCATGATATTGAGTAAGGCCTAAGATTATAAAAGGATAAGAAGATCATTAGGAAAATGTATGGAAAAAGACTTGAATCTCTGATGTAGTATGAGATCCAATATGCAGGATATGGGTTATGATGTATTTCTTGATCTGAGCTAAGGAGGGATCTTACCGGTTGATGCAGAACAAGATCTAAGGATAGATCGGGATCAAATGGTTTGAAATGAATAATCTTTATATGGTTTGATCATGGATAGACTAGATCTGAATTACTGATGCATGTTTTATTGTACGCATGTTATGATCTGGGTATGATTGATGTCTGAAATAGCCGCAAAGTCATGATTGAATATGTATAGATCTATACGCTGGTTGGCTTTGGCGAAAGCGCATATATACGCGGGTTTGATTGATCGTAGTAGCGTATACATAATGAAGTATGATGTTTGAAGTTGCAGTTGGGTTTGATTGTTATTGCAGAGTTCTGTAGTCTGCTCTGTGTTGTGGTGACTGTGTTGTTGACAAGGTTTCAGTGTTTTAGTGATTCAGAAATTGATGATGCTAGTATTGATTGTTTTGTGCTTCAATGATATTGATGGGTCCAGTATGAAAATTGGATGAAACGTGGCCTTCAGATTATAGTTTTGTCCTTCAGGAGTATTGTCTAGTCAATTTAACGTCTTAAATTGCTCTACATAAATTATCAATCCAGGTATCATAAACTGATGAAGTGTGGTGCACCATATGTGCTTAGTTAACCTTTTTCTTACTTTAGTTTGTTTTTGGATTTATCTTTCCCTAATGTGTGATGGTGAGGATGAAAGTGAAGTATGGAGTATAGATGGTGATGGTTTCTACAACGATTTTCTCAAACTTGAAAGTGCTTAAAAAGAAAGCTTTAAAACAACTAAAATGAAATCAATTCTTAAGAGAAAATAAATGCATCAAATGGTGAACTAATGACAATGGCCCAATATCCTTGCTGCTGAAAATGAAAAGAAAGCAAAAACTTGAAAAACAACTCAAACTTAAAGCAAAGCAGCTAATTCACACTACTTTAACTTTTCAGATCCTTTGCCCTTCGGCTCAATCTACCTGCTGGGAAGTAATCATAAACAAGTTAAGCAATATGACATCTAACCGTTCAAGAAAGTAAATTGCAAAAAAGAAACTAATCACACTACTTGAATTCTTCAAATCCTTTACCCTTCAACTCAATCTACCTTGGGGAAGTAATCATGAACATGTCAAGAAATATGATATCTAAATGTAAGTTTCATAAAAGAACTAATCACACTACTTAAACTCTTCTAGTCCTTTTCCATTCAGCTCAATCTACCTTATGGAAAGCAACCATGAGTAAGTAATATGACAACTAAATCACACTACAGTTAGTAATATGCTGATTCTTTGCTGATATAGCCATTTGACCACAGAAAGAAATCATAAATTGATGAGTAGTATGAGGTCTAACTAGCAGAAAAAGAAATAAGCAAATCACAACTTGAAAAGGACAATGCTGAATTAAAACTCCGGAAAATAAAAGTTAGCAGGAAGGACAAGATGTTCTCATATGCCAAAAGTTATCAAAAAGATGAAAAATTGCCAATAGTTATCACTAATCTACAATCAACCTGTTGAAACACTTACATGAATTCAAAATTGCATGAATGAAAAATCTAATCTATCAAACTTGAAAGCAATCAAATGACATAATGAAATCAAAGCAAATATTTACAAAATGAAATCTACTCTACCTTACATTCTAATATGCTCCATGACATCTACTTCACATCTCCTTCCATGTTGAGAACATCAAAGCTTTATTCAATTCTTCAAAATTACAAAGTGCAACAAATTTCTCCAAAGCTTTCAAAGCCATCAAGGAAAAAACTACAAACTCCAAGCTAAAGAACTAACTCTCATAAGCTAAGCTAACAAATTAAGGAGAGAGAGATCCTATTTATACAAAAGATGAGAAGCCATCTCATTAATGAGAGTCCATGAATCTCTCCCTCTACCTCTAGAGTCCTAATCAAAATAGG
>APFE030603424.1:0-17608 GCA_000404065.3 Pinus taeda
TTGTTTAATGTTTTTGTTATTCTTGATGTTTTTTAGGGCTACGGCTTCATCTTTGGATATGTTGCTGCGTGAAGGTCTGGCATTTCTGAGAATTTTGGAGACATCTTGTCTTATTTCTTCAGCTACATTTTGATCAGTGTAATTTTTTATAATGACTTCAATGTTACTTATTATGTCAATTATAGGAATTTTGGCTGGAGATACTGCAAAATTTAAACCTTTTTCTAGAAGCAGTTTTAAGTTATTATCTAAAACCAACTGTGAAAGATTAATCATTGTTGATTTAATGATAAAATTGTTGAGCAAATTTGCAGAGTTCTTGAGCGAATTGTCAAGAAGTTGAATTTAGAAACCATTCCTCATTCTAAAACTTATCCTGTAGGTTGGATATGTGATAATGCAAAATTTCATGTGACAAAAAGATGTAAACTGAAATTCTCAATCACTGCGAACTTTTTAGATGAGGTAGAGCTTGATGTAATTCCAATTGATATATGTTGTATTGTTTTGGGAAGCCCATATCTTTATGATAGGAGAGCTAATTTTCTTCGCCATGAGAACAAATATCATTTGTTCAAGAATGGGATTGAGTACATTGTTAGAGAACACAACAAGAAGTTGAATGCATCTCTTGTAAATGAGGGACAAATGAAGAGAATTGTTAATGCTAGTAAGAACTTTGCAATTTTAATGATCAAACATGAAGACGTTGAGGAATCTAAAGCCTTTCAAGGATATGAATCAAGTTTGAAATCTGATTTCATTGAGGTTTCTAATTCATGTGATAAGATGTTTCAGGAGTCTAACAAGTTGCCTCCTAAAAGAGGTAAACAAAATGAAGTGAATTTGCAGCAGGATGCATCATTGTTGAATGGTGTGAACAAGATGCTAGTGTTAAAGCATGCAGAGGTCAAAAATAAAATGCAAGAGCTATTTGACAAAGCGAACATTGGTCCCAAAACATCTTCTTATGGGTTTCATGATGTTTTGGCTTTGAATAAGGATGGTGCATGGCGATGGCGATCACATTTGATAAAGAGTCGAGCCAAGTGCAAGGCTAAACATGTTAAGCATTGTCACGATGACAATGTTCAACGTGAAAGTAACTTCAATTTGTTTAAGTTTCCATTTATTGAAGACTGAGGAGGGAATGTTCATATTCCTTCAAGGGCAATTTTTTGTTCTGCATATCTTGGAAAATTAGTTCATCTTTGACAGAAAGTCCAAGACTCCAAAAGCAAGGAAAGTGATGTACTTTCATGAAAAGATCAAAGTGACAAATTCAAGAAAATTTTAGTGGATTGAGACTGGAAGGGTGAGGGAGTTGTACCCTCATCTATTTGTTGATTGATAAAGAGATTTTGGAGGTCCAAAAACTTCCAATGGGGAGGAGTGATCCGGTGGATCAAAATAGTGCTCAAAATTCAAAGTGTGCAACAGATCTCAAAACCTGAACAACTGGATAGATCTCGATGATCTGAACCCAACACAATTCATTTCACTCAAAACCGATATATTATGCTCCTTATATCATGTTCTGATTGAATTGGCAAACAACTAAAATTTTTAGAATTTGGGTTGCAGGTACACCTAGTAAGCAGTTCGTATGCTGACTGGGCATCTAACTGGGCATTTGACTTTGTTTTTATGGGCCAGTCATTGGATGACACTTGTCTCATTTTTATTGGTTCGTATATGGTGTGATTTCATTGGTGTAATGTTGGACCAATAAGGGAGAGCCACATGAGCCAATCAGTGGTTGCCACGTGGCCTCCTCTTACTTGGAAATATTTTGGTTAAGGGTCGAATGGAGGCCATGGGGTCAAACCCATAACCTCAACCAACAACTCCAACGGCCTAACCAACTACATTACGATGTTTCTTGTAAAGCATTATGCCAAAATCATATTTAAACTTTGGAAACATGTCATTGGGGGAAGGGGCCCAGGCTAAGCCCTAGCCCTTGGCCACCCCAGCGCCATGGGACTGCAGGCAGGGGGTTAAGGGGCTAGGCCTTAGCCTGGCCCATGACCACATCTCTGAAACTAAAATGCAATGAGAGCCCTAGCATAAAGACCGTGGTAGAAAAGTTAAAGGGGTCAACCCCGGGATCATATGACCCACCATAAAACCAGGGGCACATATATGTGGGATGGGGGCTAACCCAAGGCCATATGGTGGCCATAAAAACTAGGAGCACTCACTAGAAAGGGGGCCAACCCATAGGGGACAAACCCCAGACATATGGGCGACCATGCGACTAGAAGCGCGCCAAGCGGAGGGCTTAAAGTTGTTGGACATATGCCCTGGAATCTCGGCCCTAAACTAGGTCACATGCGTGCCATGTGACCATGATTTTCAGAACTATGGGCTTAATGGGCAGATTGGTCGTCCTAAAATTTCACCAGTCGGGCGGGAGTGTAGGCCATAATTGCATGTTGGTTCCAAGTTTGGGCCGCTCAAGCTAGGTTTAGGCTGAATTGGAGGATGATTAGCTGTAGAATGGAGTAAAAACTTGAAACAGTCATATTTTACTCAATTTTTGGCCAAAGGAGGTGCAGAAAGAACCAAATTGGGGGTTTTTTATAATGTTGGATCCATTGGAGACATCAATTCTACTGTTTGAGCTTTTTAAAGCATGTAAACACACTTTTGAGCATTTTTAATGGAAGAGGCCCTGCATTGGAAGCTGGACCAGGAGATGTAGCCCAAGAGAGGGGTGAACTACTTTATCATGCTTTGCATTATGTGTTTTAGATATCTTTATTTGTATTTGTTTGGATGTAGAATTTGGTTAAAATTTACTTGTTTATGTGTTTATTAAATTTATCCTCTACCCAAGACACATATAATTTTTAACTTGCAAATTGTTAAAAATCTTCAAGTTTACACATACAAATTAATGTTGTTTCGTGTGAGGCTAAGCGAGCATGTTCTGCTGTGAAAGGTTGAGAGAGCCTAAGCAGGAAGAAGAGACCCTGAGAGAGAGCCAATGTTGTTGTGTGAAAGGCCACAGGTGCTTGTGTAGAGGAAGAAGGTTAAGAAGAGTGTGATGTTGTGTGTAGTGGATAGAGGGTCGAGAGCAACATGATTTTGTGGTGGTGACAATGTGTTGTTGTAGAGTGAGCAGAGTGAGAAGTGATAGAGTGTTGCATGGGCCAAGGGCTGAAGAGAGCAAAGTCGATATCAAGTAGAGTGGTCGCCAACAATAGTGAACATTGAGTTCCTATATGAGTGTGGGTTGGAGCCTACATACAGGGTGTTGGTGCTTACATCTCTAATGGGTGCTTGAGAAGGCTTCGGGGATGGTGCCTCCTACAAGTTGGGGCTTGCAACAAATTTGTGAAGTTAGTGCTTCACATTGTGCTTCTGGTAAGCTGGACATGTGTCTACAAATGGAGGGAGTTGGTGCTTCCTGTGAGTGGTGGCTCACAAACAGATTGATGTAATAGAGTAGGTTCTCTTATTTTACATCAATGACAAGAACAAGCTTTGGTGGTTTTTTCTCAAAAGGGTTTCCACGTAAAACCTTCGTATCTCATGTGTTTGTTCCTCATGATGTGTATGCTTGTGTTGATTTGTATGGTTGTTGTTATGGTTTGTTAAAGTATTCTCTGATATAATGGATGCTGTTTGAAAGAAAAATAAAATTAGCCTTAATACTGATTCACCTGCCTCTCAGTATTAACATTGTTTCCAACAACATGCTAGCTGTCATTCCACATCCTTGGTTTGAACCTTGATTTTCAAGTGGATATTTGCACAAAGCCCCATCATACTAGGTGAAACAAATAATATCAGTGTTTTTAAAAATCATTTTCATTACATTTGTTCATATAAAGAAGATAATGTCTATTTTAACAAGTTTCAATGATGCATGAAATTTAATGGCTCATGGTAGGTTATCACCAAGGAGAGTAGAATTCCAAGTATTAGGCCTAAAGAGGAACGTAACACACAAGTATGTGACTCACACCCATTCTAATTTAGCAGATGAGTGAAACCAAAAAGATGTTTAACAATCTCATTCTAATGGCAGAAGGGGCACTTGGGCTATGGAATTCCTAGGCCACTTGAAATCAAGGATTATAAAATTATAGCCTCTTTAGCCTCAATAAATAGTTTCCATGATGAATGGATCTAATCCTACCAAATAGATTTCTTAAAGCAAAGTTTCTAGAGCTTCTTTTAACTTGGTGTTTAGCCTCAGTCTAACACTACACAATTGATAACCATATGTGTATTTATTTTCCATGAAAGGTTTAGAACAATTCCACTTCCAATATTTCCATCAAATCCATTGAACCAACAACTTACAATTGAAGTAAAAAATAATCTATATTCAAATCACGATCTTAATAGGATTAGAGAGTTGAAACTCAACCTTAAAAGTTGTCCAAATCTTCTAGAGATGGGAGTTTCCATCATAAAGGTTCCTATCTCACACAATATCCTTAGGAAAAGGTCTCTAATTAGCGAAGAACTAGGTAGATTCAACTAAAGGTATTCCTTCAAAGACAACTGGAGACCACCAAATTAAAGGATAATCTAGATACCAAGGATTCCCTTCCTAAATTGAAGGCCACTCATTGATTTATTCTATTTTTGTTTGCTTTAAGACACAAAAATTCCCTGAGTAACAACCCAAATTACCAAAATTAATAGTAAATGATGAAAGTCGAGACTTAACCAACCTTTTTTCCCAATGAACATTTGCTTGAAATACAAATGCATGGGCCAACCTTCTAACTTTCCTACCTTTTATTTCCATGTCTCTAATAACCCACTTGGAACATAAGGCCTGGGCTTTCCTAAGTATCCATGTGACTCCCCACTCCCTTGCATTGCAAAAGAAATTCCAATTTATGAATGTAAGCCATTATTTGTAGTATGCTAACCCAAAAAAGGCTTCTATGAGCTTCTCTTGTCAATGAAAAGATGCATGAGAAGAGGGCCAAAATGATGAGTAATACATGTAGGTATCAAACAACACCTTAAAAAATAAATTGAAATCTCTTTGTTGGGGACAATGGTTAACACCATTTATTCGTTTTCAAGGTTGTTTGCTTACAACCTACTACAAGGTCTTTGGTCAAGTCTAGATGTTCAACATAATCCATATAAACTTAAGGCTTTGTGTAGGTTGAATTTAGGACTAGCCCTAGCTAGCATGTTAGTCTAGAATACCCTCTTAGGATAATCAACAACACTATTTTTTGGCCAGTTGAAAATTGGAGATCAAAGCTTCACTAAAATTATAGATGAAATCCAAAGTGCTTTCCATTGATTCTTTATCCTCTAGAATGGCCAAAAGGTAGTTGTCTACAAAATTTCCATAGGCCATTTGGCTAACCTTCAATCCAAGCAGCATAATACCCCTAATCAAACTCTAGGAGTTCCTATGGTGAAGAAGGAATCCGAAGCTCTGACAACCATATGAATTCTCAAAGCTAAAGGGCATCCTTGTCATATCGACCCAAAACCATAATTACCTCAGATATAACTTAGGTAATAGATAGGCATTCCAAGTCATCCCCAAAATTTGTATTAAACACATGCATAAAAAGTGGCCAAAGTAGACAACTAAAAACATAGCCAAGATGAACAATCGTTCCACTTGGGCATAAGATTTTTCAAAATCTAGCTTGATGAAAAAGGTTTTTAGCCCAAGGAAATTAGCTCATTCCATATTTTCTCAAACAATATTGACATTGATTAGAATAAATCTCCCTCCAACAAAGTCCCTATTCTCAATTTAAATAATTTGAGGGAGAATATATTGAATACCTAGGGCTGGTGTGAGGGCCCCGGCCAAAATCTTGTATTCCACATTGAACATGCTAATTGGCCACAAACTAGTTATAGTGTCCTCCAACGGCACCACCATGGGCTTTAGCTAGGATATCGTGTCTTTCATATTTAGGCACATATCGGCATAGAACTTCATCCGACCCCATCTTATATAAGTGTCCTGCAATCATGGACAAATCTGTAGCCTTGGTAACTAATTCCTTCTTTTGTTATGTCGTATAACCTTCAGGAGCTACACTAGCAGATAAAAACTGAATAATGTCTGCAAAATGCTCCCACAACTTTGACAACAAAGAGTTGTGCTTTAGGCAAGCCTTCATCAATATTTGTTGGCTCTTCACCATTCTCAATTTGAGAGAGTTGATTAGGTTGAACATTCAATCTCTCGGGCTTAACTATCACTTCAAAATCATACTCCTAGAAAAGAAGAAACCATCTACAAATTCCCCCCCCCAACACAGGCTCATTGACCAGCTACTTCAAAGCAGAATGGTCTGTGTACATTTTAAAGTGCTAGCAAATAATGCCTGAATTTTTGTAGTGCATAAATCATGGCCAATCCTTCTCACTCTATGGTTGAATAGTTCTTCTCTGCCTTAGATAGTTTTCGGCTGGCGAAGACAATCAGGTAATCAATATCTCCTGCCCCTGGTTGAGTTAAGACAACACCCAACGTTATACAAGATGTAACTACATGCACATGAAATTCCTTCTTCCAATCTGGGAATACTAGGATTGGTGTTGTAACCATATTTTCCTTCAGAGTATCCAAGCTCTTCTAACAGTCATCGTTCCAACAAAACCTAACATCCTACTTTAACAACTTCTCCATGGGCGCAGTGATCTGCACGTATGCCTTAATAAACTTCCTGTAGTACCCAGTATGACCCAAAGTCGCATGTAGCTATTCTACGTTCCTAGGGGGGTCCAAATTGATAATTACAATAATCTTAGTAGGGTCTACCATCAATCCCTGCTTACAGACAACATGCCCCAAAATTATTCCATAAGGTACACAAAAATGCGTTTTCAGACACAAGGAAATTTGATACTTTATACATGTATCCAACACATATCGCAGGAGACATGCTTCTTGACTAGTCTAAACACTATCCAATCATCGATGTAGACTACCACCCTTGAGAATATCATGGGAGAATTTTTAAGTCCAAAAGGCATGACCGTATATTGGAAAGATCCCCATTCTGTAGTGAAGGTAGTCGTGCTTCTATCCTCCGACGCAATCTTAATTTGGTGATATCCCGAAAATCCATCTGTGAATGAATAATCTTCCTACCCACCAACACTATCTATAAATTCATCTGTAAAAGGCGTAGGAAATGGATCGTGTACACATGCATCATTTAACTTCTGCATATCCACGTAGATCCTGATATCACCCTTCATTTTCTTCTCCTGGACCACCACAGGACTGACCCATTCCGATTCTTCTGCAGGCTCAATTATTCCTGCCGCGAGCATCTTATTGAGTTATTCTCTTACCTTTTCCTTGTATTTTGGATTCAACTGATATGGGCGCTGCTTAACTAGCTTCACATCTGGTTTTAGATTGATCTTCATCATACCCAAATCTCCTACTATCTCCTTCAAGTCAGAGAACTTAGTTGGAAATAAATCCTAATATTTGTGTAATTATTCAACGACCTTATCCACTGTGTCTTCATCTCAATAGTCACAAATGTTCGCGAATTTTGGTTCTACTTCTGAGGCGATGTTTACCTATTTTGTGTGCATCAGTGAGGTATTAGGGATCTTCGCATCAGGTGCAACAACTCCCCATTTTTCCTCTGACTCATGGATATTAATATTCCACGGATCCTCATCGCCTTCTTTCGTAGTAACATTGTAACATTCCAAAGCATGTTGTAGCTCCGTAATCTAGTCAAGATGTATCCAAGCGATGGGATCTACAGGAATTCATAAGATTTCTGCTTTAATCTCCTGAAGCGCTTCATAAATGCATTTGAACTCATGTTCAAAACTGAATGTCAACAAGAAACTCTCCTTTATTTCATCCCAATCAGAAATCCTGTTTCGCAACTCCGTCTTTAAATAAAGATGTGCAACCACTCTGGTTGAGGTACCTCAGCCCACACCTTAGTCCATCGAGCCAGATGTTCGCGTGGATCATCATTTCCTGTGTACTTTTCAGTGAGTTGGTTGTTTGCGTAGCCAAATATTAATCGCAACATTCCATGATATTCCTTCCAGTCAACAAAATTATCCTTGTACGTACCCCACCATCTTGCAGGCATAGCTCTCAATGCTAGATCTAATGCTTGGAACCGATGCTCCTCTGGTACATCCCTTCCAAAATGGTCAAGAAACATATTGACATCATCCAAGCCATCATAATAAGGTAACTACATACCTCACTAGATATACAACGTAGTGACTTTGTAAGCTGATTACATCACAACGTAGAGACCTCATGCAACCAATTCTCCCAGTTTTCTAACTCTTCGTCTGAATCTGAGTGGCAGGAATTGTCCTTCTCCCAACTGATCCTTCCATCCATAGTATGATTGATCCAATCTTCATTTCACACAGTTAACTTATATATGTGTTCAATGTCTTCATCTTCATAATAATTTCGGTTTGGTTCTGTGTGTCATGCACCTTCAGCTATATCCAACAAGACAATCACTCAAAGCTCATTCTTTTCAAATACCATGCTTCACTTCTTTAAATTAATCATTTTGTTCATGTCAAAGGCACAATCAATCCTCAACAACGCTGGGTATGGATTAATATCATATAATATCTCAATAACTTTGAAATTTGCCACTACTCTTGCGCCTTCAATATCTACAATTACTCCATGCAGGCGACCCATTGGAATTATCTTTTGTTGATTCGCCATGCACAACTGAATTGGAAACAACTGTAACTTAGGCTTCCCCATACATTCCCAAGTTTGCTTTGGAAGTATGTTAGCATCAGATCCCAAGTCTAGGATTACCTAGTCCTTTTCAAAATCACCAATCTACAATATCAACTGCATCTCCTTACGAATTATCTTCTTATTTTGGTTCACCTTATTGACAACGTGTTATTCTGGTAACAACTTATCCTTGTTGGCGCAATTATCTATTAGCTCTTGTAGTCCTTCCAATGCCTTTTGATCCTGTAGTGACTTCATGCAGTTCTGCATAGATGATTTTAACACTGTGGGATTTGAATCCTGCTTCGCAATAACATCTTATGATTTCTCCTTTCGTGGGACTAGCAACATCTGGTTTGTAGATGTAGAAGCACCTAGATCCATAACCCTTTTCTTACCTCCATGAAAATTTCTTTTTCTCTATCTAAATCAAACCCAACATTACTCTGACTGACTTTTCGAAACCATAGATTCGATTCTGGCTATTTGCCTTCGACCTTGTACTCACCAGTGTCTATACCGCTTCACGTGACTATGTTGATACTGGGATCATCTTCACATGGGTCAGACCTCATCATCTGAATATTCTGCTTTGGATGTTTGTTCTTCTTCTCCTGCATATTCGCTATTAGTACTGGGAAATCTTATATAACATGATCAAATTTCCAACAGTATTGACAAGAAGGGTGAGTTGGATTTTGATAGTTGCGTGAAAAGTGTCTTAGTTCTCCACAATTGTGGAAAATGATCTAGCCCTGTCCTCTTCCAGCTCCTCCTCCTCGTCCTCTTCCCCGTCCTTGGAATCCTCTGTGAGTCATAGGTGAGCCTTGATAATTCTGCATGTGGTTTTCAACCTGAATTCTCTACAGCGGAGTCCTGCTCATCATCAATTCATAGCTTCGACAATTCCTTTCATCATGACGAACCAATTTACAAAATTTAAAGAAGAATTGCTTTGGAGACTGTACAAACTTCTATAATAGATGAAAATTATCTTTCGAATGTTGTCCTGACACTTGGCAGATGCTACACCAGGCACTTGCACTGGTGCTTGATCCAGCAGAAGATTTTGGCTTCAATGGGTTAGGACCTCCTGCAGCTATATAATCCCAAAATACAGGGCACTGATCCTTATGATGACCTTCAACCTTTCACTTTGTGCACCAAACTTTAGAATGTGTTTCCAATTTAACCTCATTTCCCTTCTTCAGATCTTGCAACTCCATATGCAGGCTTGATAAATGCAATTGGATTTGTTAAACTCCTATATTCGTGTCTTGGATTGGCGAAGCCTCTAGCTTCATCGTGATCTCCAATGCTTTGGCTTGAGGCCCAATCTTCTGTTGAGATAACGATAATCTTAAGTGAGGTAATAATGTAACTATGTGCCATTCCCTATGTTGTTCATATGAAATATGAAGATTATCTTGGCTCAGTAAATGCTTTAGTCGCTGATCTATATTCCACGTAGACTCGTTAACCCTCTGCTTAATCTCCTTTATTTTTGTCACACACTGAGCTTGTGAATTCAGTTTCCTAAATTCTGCATTCAACACATCCTTCATGTTAGCTAACGATGCAACCAGATGAGTCGTACTATATCTGATGTACCAGGTAAGATCTCCGTCCTGTAGCACTGTAACCACTTGCGCTTTCTTCATGTCATCATCGTTGACCTGCTGCGCTTTCCACACAGCTTCTGCAACAAACCAAAACTGATTAGGCTCCTTTGATCCCTGACCCCTGAATACAAGCATTTTCACTATATTCGCCATACTAAATAGCAGAGGTGGAGATGGTGGCATAGGTGTATGAGGTGGAGGTGAAGTGATGTAGGAGCATCTAGGAACTCTTAATCAAATGAGGAATCCAAATTGGAGCAAGGAGGACGTGGACCATTGGAGCAAAACAAGGGACAAATTTATGTTAAAATAGAGCTAGTTTGATGGACTTAATTAAATGTAATTTGCCATATGTATGCATATAGCGAGCTTTAGGGCTTTTGTTAGAGGAAATCAAGGAGAGATATGATCGGATCCTTTCAGTGATATGATCCAATATTTCTTATATATATGATGAACCTGCGTGTTCAATGAGAGAGAGAGACAACAGAGAAATATATAACGATTTGTAAACAGAGTGAGAAAAATGTAATAGAGAGAGAACTCGTTCTAAGGTTGAAAGGCCTTAGCTTGTAATCATACTGTGTAATATAAGAGTGTGCTTGGTGTTGAATATGTGTGCTGTGTATATTTCATAAATAGTTAGAATTTTAAGTGATGCAGGTTTGATTGACCATCGATCACTGTAGGATCGATGGTGATCCATCAATTAAATGAATAATAGTGTTATCTTTAACTGTTATGGAGTGATGTTGTGTATAGACAGAGTTTTGGTGGTAGAAATTTGTTTTAATGTAGAAATCCATCGAAGGCAAGCGAGATTAAATTAAGGAAGAAACGAAGAGAGAATGCATAGGATCCGTTGGATCTTAGAGATCAACGGTCTAGATCAAAATATAGAGGAACCTGAGGGAACCATCAGAACCGTCTGATGGAAGAAATCAACGGTCATCGCATGGTGAAAGAGCGCAAAAGATAATTGGCAAAGAGTGGGTTTTAAATAGTGGAAGTGGTATTTTGGGCGGCCTCAAATCCATAAGTGGTATTGAAGGGTGAGCACCCGATTCCACTCATCAAGTGACACGTGGCAGCAAGGAGGAGAGAGGAAACCACTTTTCGGGCGGTTAATCCTCGTGCTTGTTGTCTACCTGAAATTGTTGTGGACCATCGGATCCACTAAGCGCAGATCAATGACGGAGGAGTTTCATGCAAGTTTGATTGAGCGGAAAAAGACATCAGCCATTGGTTCAGGAAAAGGATCAACGGTGGAGATTTAATTGTTTATCGCATTTCGGGAAGGTAAAGTGATGGTGCGATGGAAACCTGATTAAGTGATGCGTTGATAGCGATGAGGCAAACCTGATGATTTATGAAGTGGTGTATAAATTTTGAAGTCCGGCTTATGGTTCGGCTGCAGGTTTTCCTGTGTAATCCTGTGTATTCCAATTAAATGAATGGTCCTGCATTTTTAAAGGAAAATTCGATAAAGTGTTGTATGGTCCCAGTTTAAAGGCTTATGGCCTAGGCGAATGAATTATGCTTCCGATAGGGTTTGTGGGCCATAACCCACAGGCCTCAGGATCGAAATTTATAAAGAAAGGGGAAATTGGCTTACCCCAAAATCTCCTTCGTCATTTGGTATCAGAGCACGGAAAGGATTTCTTGCGAGAAGGAGAAAGAGTGCAAGCAGAAGGAGAAGAGGTACAATTGTGTTGAAGACTAGAGAGTTATGGTCTTTAGTGTCTTGCAGTGAACAACAACGGAAGGGGAGAAGACTTGCAATAACCTAGAGCAAGGAGTGCTCAATTGGTTCCAAATAAGAGAGAACTAGAAGGATGCCAAAAGACTAAGCTCAAAATAAAGCTTGGTGAGGTATCATGTAGCAGAGGAAGACTGTTACTGCAGAGTTTTGGTTGCAGCTCACAGAAGATCATGAAGGCAATTCCACTGAGATGTGGGTAGAATTGCTAAGGATAAGAAGAAACATATGAGCAGAAGGTCATAAATTTTTGTGCCTCGGGAGTCTGATGCAGGAGAATTTGGGCACTCTTAATCAAACAAGGAATCCAAAGTGGAGCAAGGAGGACGTGGACCATCGGAGCAAAACAGGGGACAAATTTATGTTAAAATAGAGCTAATTTGATGGACTTAATTAAATGTAATATGCCATATGTATGCATATAGCGAGCTCTAGGGCTTTTGTTAGGGGAAATCATGGAGAGATCTGATCGGATCCTTTCAGTGATCTGATCCAATATTTCTTATATATATGATGAACCCACGTGTTCAATGACAGAGAGAGACAACAGAGAAATAGATAACAATTTGTAAATAGAGTGAGAAAAATGTAATAGAGAGAGAACTCGTCCTAAGGCTGAAATGCCTTAGCTTGTAATCATACTGTGTAATATAAGAGTGTGCTTTGTGTTGAATATGTGCGTTGTGTATATTTCATAAATAGTCAGAATGTTAAGTGATGCAGGTTTGATCAACCATCGATCACTGTAGGATCGATGGCGATCCATCGATTAAATGAATAATAGTGTTATCTGTAACCATTATGGAGTGATGTCGTGTATAGACAGAGTTTTGGTGGTAGAAATGTGTTTTAATGCAGAAATCCATCGAAGGCGAGCGAGATTAAAATAAGGAAGAATTGAAGAGAGAGTGCACAGGATCTGTTGGATCTCAGAGATCAACAGTCTAGATCAAAATACAGAGGAACCTAAGGGAACCATCAGAACCATCCGATGGAAGAAATCAATGATCATCGCATGGTGAAAGAGCATGGAAGATAATCGGCAAAGAGCGGGTTTTAAATAGTGGAAGTGGTATTTCGGGCGGCCTCAAACCCATAAGTGGTATTGAAGGGTGAGCACTCGATTCCACTCATCAAGTGACACATAGCAGCGATGAGGTGAGAGGAAACCGCTTTTCGGGCAGTTAATCCTTGTGCTTGTTGTCTACCCAAAATCATTGTGGACTGTCGGATCCACCAAGCACAGATCAACGACAGAGGAGTGTCATGCAAGTTTGATTGAGCAGGAAAAGACATTGGCCGTTGGATCAAGAAAAGGATCAATGGTGGATATTTAATCGTTGATCGCATTTTGGGAAGGTTAAGTGATGGTTCGATGGAATGTCGATTAAGTGATGCGCTGATAGTGATGAGGCAGACCCGACGAGTTATGAAGGGGTGTATAAACTTTGAAGTCTGGCTTATGGTTTGGCTGCGGGTTTTCCTGTGTAATCCTGTGTGTTCCGACTAAAGGAATGGTCCCGGGTTTTTAAAGGAAAATCTGATAAAGTTTTTTCTAGTCCCGGTTTAAAGGCTTATGGCTTAAGCGAATGAATAATGCTTCTGATAGAGTTTGTGGACCATAACCCACAGGCCTCAGGATCGAAATTTATAAAGAAAGGGGAAATTTGCTTACCCCAAAATCTCCTTTCGTCATGAAGGCAGAGGTGGATTGGATGGATGTGGAATTCCAGAAATGTCCTGATCTACTGACTACACCGCACCTCTAGGCACACTAGGGCTACTTCTTGCTTCTTAACTTTCAAGCTCTCCCAATAAGGTATTGTTTTCACTCTCAATGAATTTGTCTAGATCTACTCTGAATCGCTTCCCACTTCGTTTAGATCCAATCTGACCTCTCTTAAACGTTAATGTAAAGGCATAACCCCTTTTTCACACAACATTTTAATCCAAATCTTTAGCCATTTCAGGTACTTACCTCTCGGACCTTTGAAGAATCGGCATTCAACTTTGCTATAAGACACAGATGTATCAATTTAAAATTTAGTGATGAAACCACTAAAATACTATCAATCCAGTAATCAACAACCCTTGCAACCTTATAACATGATCCTTCAAGATGTTTGACTAATTCTGGAGTCCACACAATAGGATATTGTGCTTCCAAGTAGGTTCTCTATCCGCTAATTTGGACAACCACTCATGTAATTGGCAAGCGAACGTTGAAAAGAAAACCTCGTACACTTCTATGTAGAGATATTTTTGTAACCACTTTTCTTTTGGCAAACGTAGATTCTGATTCTCTTGAGTTTCAAACTCGTGCAACTTCTGATATCCACTTCTCGATTTATTTCTTAGTTGGTATCCATTTACGCCACATAACACATTCCTTAGATAGACCCTGGTCCCAGCAATAGAACCATTTGTTGGCATGAGGGGGCTTGGACCCAGGTTCAGAGTTAGCTGCGCTAACCAACAAAACCCTACACTACCGGCCCTTTCGGCAACAACCCACTTAGCGCAGGATGCAATCTCACCCGAGGCAGTATTGGGGGATGCTAGAACTAGGTTTCTGCATCCAAAAGGCTATGTGATGTGGGGTAAGGAATTTCCTCAGTTTAAGACTTTGTTTGACCTTCGCGAACCCTTATCCTTGAAATCCCCAAACTTAAAGTGATTTCTAATTAAACAGAGTTATGAACTTCACCTAAGAGTATAGTCAAGCATAAAATAACAGATAACAGTAGATCCAATTCTTCGGGGAGTAACTAAGATAATAATATATATAAATGGCATTCAACTGAGCGTAAATACATAAAACACTTAAGTATACAGTTCTAACGTAGATTTTCTTCAAATACTCCTTTATTATTCCAGATCTTCAATACATATACATTCAGACCCTGCGCACATATTTGCAGCGGCCTGTGCACTCAGCTGTGGACTTACCAAGGTCTCCACGTACATAGCAGCAACAACCTTCCCCTTTTCCCAAATACAGAAAGATCTTACACTTACAGACTCAAAAATATCTCATCCATCTAATCTAACTGCCTTAGACTTTCTAAGACATCCCTTTATATATGTTTTCCCATTACAATGCCATGGTCCACAAACCATGGGCGGAGCTCAAAATAATACAAAAAATAAGGGGTTTTGACCTTTCTAAGACCCCTTGACTCCTAGTAACCTGCGCGTTGTGCACTCCGCTCCTTAAAATGCGGAGCTTTTACAAATCTTAGTCAAAATTTGACCTAGGGGACCCCATAACAATAGGCATCCAAAGACACCTATACTTGACCCTCAAAAATATACCTGAAACAAACCTAAAGTCCTTCCCAAGAACAATTGCAAAAACCCTTCAAAAGATGTGCCAAAACCCTTCCACATAAAGTTGCTTCAATTCGGCTTTACTTCACTTCTTCTTGGTTCATGAGGTATGAACTTTGAACCTACTCCTTAGATCTCTTGAACACATAACCAAATTCTTGATTTGAGTGGTTAGAAATGCTTCTTCTCATGCCTATTTAAACTATGTTTGGATGTTGGATTATGGCTTACTTTCAACTTACTTGGTCTACTAGTGCAACTAGTAGAATGTATAGTGAATATTAAAAAAAATATTTCTCCTCAACCATGAGGAGTTATAAGGCATGTCATATATCATTGGAAATGTCTTAGAATAAGATTTCCAACCACATATACTATGCTCCCATTTGATCTATCTAATTGAAGTAAAAAATCCTTCAAAGATAGGGTATATAAATGGGGCCTACTTGTATTTAGGTTGGGTCATCTTGATGAAATATTTCATATCTCCTCATTCATATGGAATTAGAGAGATTCCTATACACCATTGGAAAGTTCTTGGAATATGCTATTTTATTGTGTAAATTATTCTTTCATTTGGACTACCTTTGACATAAAAAACAACTGTTTTCAACAATCTCAAGAAAGGATACCAAGATGTTCATATTAGTCTATATCAATTCAAAATCAACCCTCTTGTTAGACATGGCCTATATATTTCTAATCTCTATTATATCACTAATTCAAGACATTTAATATTTAAGGATGTACTCATAGATAGATTTTAGGCCCCTTTCCATAATGGTCCAATATGGACATCAATTTTTACCAATTTTTTCCTTAGCTTGACTAACCCACGTGTTAAATCTTGCATACAAACTTATATCTAGCTAAATGGTTTCAATATGGCCAATAAATCCCATGTAACCTAAATCCATACATCTTTCTACCTCAATTATGTCACCACAGTGCCTCCATTGATTAGATATATCTCCCAACGCAAAAACGAAACCTTAGGCAACGCACATCCCATAATACCTACATTTACACCAAGCACACTACCACCTAAATGGAATTAGAGTAAAAAAGTATGTAAATTAGTAACATCCCTAAATAACCCAATAGAATAATGATTAGAATATCTAATTCTGGATAAGAATTTGTAAGGTTATCAAGATCTCTCTCTACAACCAACCCATCCTCCTCTAGACCAATTAATATATTTGTTGCAGAAAAGTGTGATATGCAATAAATTGCAAAAAATGTAGCACACATATCCTTGATACAAGAAGGGATTAAAAAACAAACCATCAAGGTTATTCCACAAATGAGAAAAAGAAAATTGCTAGCTTTATATCAACTAGCAGACCCCTTTTTAACTATAAATATTTTATAATCTTTTGACCCAGTAAACAAAGCAATTCAGCCATCACTCCTAAGGGAAAAAGAGTACAATAATGGTCCTAGGAAACTTTCAAAAGAGGTTTATTTCTTAATAATACTCATATCACTATGTCTGACTACAACCATATAGTTGAGATGTAATTCCTTTCCTATAAAATGAAACAAGACTACCATATCTTAATGGAGAAAAAATAATTGAATTATTACAATTAAAAACTATCTTGTCTACACAAAAATGTTGATGATTTAGCTATAGATATATTAACAATGAAATAACATATATCTACTATTCACGAAGGAATGAAAAAAAAATCAAGGTCATCTAGTGAAGATGGAAATAATACCATGATCACTACTTGTCATTCTCACATTATCCAAATAGAATTAGCCTTTGATGAGAAAAAACACCATGTGATACCTCCTAATCCTCTTCCCTTTGTGTATAGAGATGATGATCATGACTACAACAAAATTTGAATGGAAAAATAAGGTTCTACTGACTTGTTCCTTAAGGTTATAAATGTTTAAGAGAGTATTAACAATGAAGTAGACTACTTAGAATTCATAAAAAGACAAGTTCAAGTAGTTAAAGCAAAAAAGGTTGTCTTTACATTATAATAGAAGTGGATGGAAATAAAATAAAAAATAATATATAGAAAACTCATAAAAAAGACATTATGATCAAAATGATCATGCAAAAGAATATATGGGATCCTAGTTCACTGATCCTCTTGCTCGGCCAGCTTCTAATAAAAGACAAAGGCCACCTTTGAATCCTGCTAACACTATAGAAAATCC
>APFE030603438.1:0-10442 GCA_000404065.3 Pinus taeda
GCATGGGATTAATTCTCCTTAGTTTTTGTTTAAAGGGTTTCTGATTTGGCTTGAGTGGGATAGTGTGTTGTATTACAGAGGTGTCATAGGATTTAAGATCCTCGTAGCTCCATGCAAATACATCCTGAAATTCTTTGAACAGGTCGATGTATTTGGGCTTTTGATCAGGAGGTAATGCAGCAGATAGTTTTATGATTTTGGCTTCTTCAGTTGTCCCAATGTTATGCTCTTCTATGGCAGTGTTTATGGGTTGCAGTTTTGGTTTATTGGGAATGTCATTTGAGTCAAAAATGTCTTCCAAAGGGGCCAAGCCTATTGGAAGAAAATTATCCTTTAATTCTATCACCTCTGTTTCATAATCAGCTAAATCCTCATATTCATCTGGCTTGATTCCTTGTATGTTGTGTTGGTTGAAGATTGTAGGATGTAGCATTTGGTTGGCTATTTCAGGTGATATTGTTTGGTTATGGTATTTACCATGAATTTGCAGTTGATTTTCTGTCTTGAGTATTTCTGATTGACTTGCTGCCTCAGTGTCTATGTTTAGCCTTGAAAAATCTTCTTGTAAAGTCAGAAAATTATTTATTTGTGTGTCACTATCAAACACCTGCCAGTCCTTCACATTGTTTGGGACAGATGGCCTGTGTTTTATTTCAGCTGTGAAACAGTGATGAGGCTCAAAAGGGAGCTTGCAGGTACTTGCAAAGGTAGCTAGACTATGGGCATGGAGGTTTTGAGTCCTAGGGATTTTGGTAACCTGGAATTCAGTGAAGGACTCTAGTAGCTCAGTGGCAGCAGACCTGTAAGACCTCAATCTTTTGTCATTGGTAACAAAATTGCCTTTGACTTGTTGGATTACTAGGTTTGAATCCCCTAGTATTGACACTTTTACAGCTTGTAGGGATTGTACCAACTTGAGGCCTAGTAGGAGAGCTTCATACTCAGCCATGTTATTAGTGCACTTGAAATTTAATCTATAAGCTCTGCCTTGTGCATGGCTGTTCTGTTTATTATGGATCCAAATTCCAGCTCCTGCCCCTAGCTTGTTGACTGATCCATCAAATTCTAGGAACCACATGATTTCATGTTGTAGGGGAGGTTGAATAACATCACTGCAGTTTGGGTTTATGAGTTGAAGTTTGGATTGTTTTTTGTTTAGTTGGACTTCTGGGGCAGTTTTTTCATTTAGTAGGATCAGCTTTGTGTGCAGAGGTGCTGTTTGTTTATCACCATCCAGATTTGTTTTGAGTGTCTGATTTTTAGTTTCACATGTTTTGCCCTCTTGCACATTCTCTTCTTCCAACTCAACGGATGTTTCCCTGTCAAATTTTCCTTCATTAATCAGTTGATCTGTTTCAATTATCTGAGTTTCTACACTATTTGTGTGACCTATGTTGTCATTGAATAAAATGTATGAGTCTATGTTAGAATGGACAGCATATATGGGGAAGTTTTGAGGCTTCTCTGTAGTGCTGACCATGTACTTCATTAGAGACTCTCTATACAACCTCTTGGGTTGGCCAAAGACTGTGATAGTAGCATAGGACATGTCAAATTGAAGGGACCCTTGAAGTTTAGCCCCCCATGATCTTGATAATAACATCCCCTACTTGGGTGGGATATCAGCAACAACAACATCCATCAGGATTGTTTTGTTTGGATATTGGACCAGGGATACACACAAATCTTTTATCAGGCCTAGGCATTTAACCTGGCTGGAATCAAATGAAAACAGGTCCTTGTATGGCCTGGTGATATCTAAATTCAGCCTTTCCATGATAGCTTTTGGCATCAGGTTATGAGAAGCGCCTGAGTCAAACATTGCATTGTGTAATATTTTATCATGAACGTGCAAGCTGACATAAAAGGGTAGAATCCCTGTGCCTGCTGATTTTCCATCAACCTCTGGACCAAACAATAATTCTGGGGTGTCATCCAACACATTAACATTGTCCACATTTACACTATCTTTGTTTGGAGTCAGTTGAAGGGATTTCTCAATCTGCTGTTTATAGATTTCATTCTTGGCTAGCTCTGCCAGAGGGATGGCTATTTTTAGTTTTCCAATTTCAGCTTCTAAGTCAAAGGGTTTTTCAGCTTGGATTTTAGTGCTATGGGTGAGCCCCCTGTCTTTATTTGGTAAGGTTTCCTCTTGATTTTGGGGCTTATTTTTCTCAATCACCTCTTGAGGCCTTTTATTTGAATAGGAGTGTGCAGATGATGTAGTTTGTGGGTTTTGTGTATGTTCAGTAACTTCTTCAATTGTTACTTCCTTAGTTAAAGAATCAGTTGCATTCATTGGTTCTGTTACTATGGCATTCTTGGGCTGTTGTCTATCCTTGGTTTTTTCAGGTTGTGTGATATTTACAGTCCTACTTCTTAGTTTGTGTTGTTTGTGGACCTCATAGACAGCGGTGTCATAGCCTTGTTTAAAATCAAATGATTCACCTGACTTTGTTTGGAACTGTTTACTGTCTTCTTCTTCATGATCTTCTTGACTTAGGAAGACATGGTGCTCATCATCAAGGCCCATTAGGTGGATATGGGTGTCATCCACTTGTTCTTCTGGTGTGGACGTTTCAGCATAGTTTTCTTGAAATGGAGATCTTATTTCTGGATCACTGTTGGCTTTGCCCCCACTAGGATTTTGGTTCCTTCTAAAGTTTGGATTTCTGTTAGAGTTACTTGGTGCCTCCCATGAGGACTTTCTTTCCACAGACTCTACCCTGTCACCCAACCTCTTCATACTAGAAATTATGGCATCTAATTTTTGGTCAAAGGCTGAGGGTTCCTCTTTAAAGGAAACTCTCTTTTCTAATCTAGCCCTATTCCTCTTAGCAATTAAGTTTGCCTCAACTGTTACAGCAACTTTCTGAGCTTCTTCAAGGGTTTGAGGGGCTCTTTCTTTTAGCTGGTAAGCCATGTCTAGGTCAAATCCATCTGGAAATTTATATAGGGCCAAATCCGGGGGGGGTCTCAGGTTTTGAGGTATGGCATTATATACATTATTAAACCTAGCACAGTATTCCAGAACTGTCTCTTGAGGGCCTCTTTTAATCATGTCATACTCCCCAAGTATATGTAGAGGGTCCTTCTTTTTCTCCCATCTGTTTGTGAAGGATTGGTAAAGCTCATCAGGGTTATTAATGGTGTTTGCAGGAAGTGATCTGAACCAGGTTCTTACATCCCCTGTTAAGCTTTGCACAAATATTCTCATCCTCACAGTGTCATCATCTATCTCATAATTTTCAAAATGGTATTGCATTCTCTTAGCATGCTGAATAGCAGTATAGGGGCCAATGGAGTCAAAATATGAGATTTTGGCTTGATAATCTTGAGGTAAGGCCACAGGATTGGCAGGTAATTGCAGAGGTGCATATCTCATAGCCATGTTGACAAGATTTTGAGGATTGGCAATGGCAACTGGGATAACAGGGGCAGTGGGTATCACAGGGGTAACAGGTATGGAGGGATTAACAGTGCTATTCAAGGGAATATGTATAGGGGAAGAGGATATGGGTGGGGGGCTTTGAGATGTTGATGGAGAGCTAGGGGAATTTGGAGTGGAACGGAATAAGATTTTGATTGGGGTGGAGATAGGGTTAGGGTGGACTGTCTCTGGACTAAAGTCAGCAAGGTTACCTTGTTTCTACTGGTTCCTAATTAGTCTGGGGATTGTATTAGGATTATCAAAGACAGCAGGAGGGTTGGGATTAGGATTAGCCCTGGTGTACCGAAGACCTTTCTTGGGAGCCAGTTTCTGAGCTAGTCCTATAAGGTTTTATGAAGGCTTTTGTATAGCAGGGACTGGACAGAAGCATTAAAGACTCTGTGTATCTGTATAGGGTGAAAGGAGATCTGAGTCAGCTCTTCCTTGAGGCTACAGAGGTATGTATGGGAGCAGCTTAAAGGTGTCTTGACTGATTTTCAGATTCAGAGTGTGATTTCTTGGCAGATGTACAGACCTTCAGATCCCAAAGTCCCCAGTGGAGTCGCCATTATGTTATCACTCAGGTTGTTCCCTTTGACTCCCAAGGGAATGCCAGCCGAGGTAACCACTGACCAATCTTTTAGCTGCAGGTCCTAGTCTACCTGCAACCAGAGAGGGCTCTCTCTGTATGGTTTTAGCTTTGTTTGATGACTGTTTTAGACTAGTTATAATGCACTGTTTGTTTGATTTTGGTGGGTTGATAATTTTCTTTAGAACTGAAATTCAAAATTACTGGACAGTTTGTTCCATTGGGCAATGGAGTTGAAATATTTATGCTTTAAGAAATAGATATGTGAAGACAAAGTGTTGCTGCAGAGCAAGTTAGGCATATGTGAAAACAATATATCAGATTTGTTGATGAGTGGTGGAACATTAGTAAGTGATAGGCAATTAAGAATCTTTCACTATGCTAATGAAGAAAACATGGAAATAATGCTTGAGAGAAGTTAAGAATTCTTAAACAGTATTCACCATGTTAGGATAAGCTGAAATATGAGCAGTTAAGAATTCATATCTATGGCTAATCCAGCAGAAAACATATTTAGTAAATAGAGATTGAGCATAGGGTGTTCAGACCAAATCCTAGGCTATTCTTTTTCTCTAGTTACTGAGATTATGGAAACACGGAATTATGGAAATAACAAGAAACACATACACAGTTAGAAGAAACTTATTGGTTCAACAAATGACACAGGAATTCTGCAACAAACACAGAGCTTCAACATATCCATCTCAGACAGTATTGACACTAGCAATCTCCATCAGCAATTTTATTAACAAAAAGTCCTCAGTATACAACAGAGTTCTTCAGAAAGAATACTCTTACCACCGACCCTCAGTGCGTTATCTGAGGGGATATTTATACAAAAATAGGGTGTGAAAATATCTTAGTGAAGAGTTATGGTGCAATAAATTGCACCACCAACTCTTCTTACAAAAAAGTAAATGATACATAAATGTAACCCTAAAGGCTGAGATAGCCGACATTCCTTTGTCAGACAGATTTGACTTTTGGCTGCAAAAAGTAGGTGGTAGCAGTGCTTTAAATGCTGCGTTCTTTGGCTTGATATTCTGAGTGGATTGCTGAGTCACCTGTAGGCCGCTTGCTGTACCTGTTCTGCTGACCTGTTGCTACTGACCTATTCAACTGACCTGTTGCAAAAAAGGTAAACAAACAATGTGGATCTATCTGGGCAAAATTTCCAACATTGCTTGCCACCAATTAGCCGGGGGCAACTGATGTCTCCTCATTTTCACCACTACCTCATTTGCCTCTGTAAGTCTATAAAAATTGGGAGGCACCTCAAACAGATGATTAATCTCATGTTCTATGAAAAATAAATTCTCCAGCTTGTCATAAAGGGTTTGCCCAGATGGGGGCCCTGTTTCTTCTATGGAGCTGCTGGAGGCTGTGATCTGGTTTTCTACATAGTTATCTACCCTTGTCATATAATGCTTATAAGGCAGCAGCTGTCCTGTACCACTCACTAGACTTGGAAGACCTTTGTCCTGCAAAATAGCCATTTTGGCTCTGAACTCATCTATGTCTTCCTTCATTTCCTGGCACTTCCTTTCTAGTGTCTGGCTGAAATTCCTCAGTGTTAGCACCTTCTTGGCAGTGAGGATTGCCTCCGTTCTGCTTGATATTTGTAAATCAGCCAGCTCCTCCCTAGTACGGTTATTAAGGAAGTGGATCATTTTAGTTGCCTGCTCAGGCATTATTCCCAGGACTGCCCTGGCTCTCTGAATTTCTGTGTGAGCTATTTCTGTTAGCTCTACCTGCTCAAAAATGGATTGGATGGACCTCCATTGATCTTGCACAGATTTGCAAATCTTGGCCCAAACAATCCTTTTTATTTCTGCTAGGGTGTTGCCCAGCATTAACTCTTTCTGCAGAGTTTTTATTTTGGCCTCCAAGGCCTTTACTTCTCTCTGCTTTTCTGCCACAATCATTTTTGACTTGTCATAACTGGCTTCCAGCTTCGCCAGATTCTCTTTGGCAACATTTATTTCTGTAACTTGGCCCTCCAGCTCTTTGACAACCTTCATCATTTCTTCCATGCTTAGGCTGGATTCTGCTGCTGCTGTGGCCCCCACAGTTGCTCCAGTTGCTGATGTGGCAGTGGTAGGTGCTGGAGTAGTGGTAGGAGCTGTTGTTATTTGAGCTGGAGGGGCAGATTGGAGGTTTGTGGAGGTCTGTGGTGGCTGGGAGGCAGATTCCCCTTGTTTATCCTGCATGGCTTTCTCCAATTCTGCCTCCATCTCCACTATCCTCTGATTCATGAGAAGGAGTAATTCCATAGCTTTATCCACCTGCTTTTCTTGGGCAAGCTCTGCTGTGTCAGGATGGATAGTAGGAGGCAATTTTGCCTGCCTCCTCAACGCAGCTATGTCATCCTCCTTTTTCTTCATAAGTGCCTTGACACCCTTTGGATCCTTTGGGTCATGCCCAAGATCAACAATTATATCCTCCAAAGTTTTTATTCTGTTATCTTTGGCGGAGGAGGACAGCCTTTCCAAATCAAGCTGTCTGTTGGTGTGTTTCAGTGATTCTTTTAGCTGATGGGCCAGCATTGCCCTATCAGCAAGTGTTGCATACACCATTTCCCTGGTTTGCTTGTTTAGCTTAATTTGGTCCATGGGGTGTATGCCTTTTGCAAAGACTTCCAAATTGGTTTTGTAGTAGTCAGCTGGGGTCTTTGGGTGTGGAACCCTGGGCTTAAGATGAGTGAATATCATCTTTTCTTCCTTGAAGTCAAAGGCAGCCATCAATCTTTGTTTCTTGGCTGGGGTTGTGTTGAGGAACTGCTCATATAGCTGTACTCTCAGTAATTGATTCTGAGCCTTGATCTCCATGAAACCCTCTTTGACTGTGGCCGGCTTCTGTCCCTGCTGTCTGGAGGAAGATACCTCCACGGTGTGTTGTTGAGGCTGTTCAAGATGGGCTGAGCTGGTGGCCGTTTGTTGGCTTGCTTGCCTTTCCCTGTTTTGGCTTTCTTCCAGCTCTTCACTTATTTCTCCTTCAGCTTCAGGGTCTGTCCTTGGCCTCTTGGCCTCTGGTTGCTGCACTGACCCTGTAGGAGGTGTTATTTCTTCTCTGTCCCTTTTCTTCCCTCTCTCATTATTTAGAGGGGTTCTGCAATACGGGTTTTGGATTGTTCAGTTTGCAGGGGAGGAGCCTGTGTTGTTTGCTGGTCTTTTGAGGCACTAGGCTGCCCTATTTCTGTCTCTTGATGCTCATCCATCTTCTCCTTTCCTTTGGCAGTTGTTGCTGGAGCTTGTTGGATGCCCTGTGCTGTCTGTGCAGTAGAGGTGCCTTCTTCTATCTGGATTGTTTGCTCGAAGACCTGTTGACAAGAGTCCAAGTCAAGAGTTTTTTCCAGGTCTTTTACATTTTGTTCCATTAATTCTTCCTGAGTCAATTCTTCTACTATTGATCCAGGCACCCATTCGTCCTGATTTGCAAACTGTTGTACTTGTGAGAGGGGGGTGTGGTTATAGGTGTGCAGCCTGAATTTGACTCTTCTTGCACTTATGAAACCTTCAGGGTCATAAGGGACCCACCAGAAACTCTTCTTGAGTCTGAGTTGCTGTCCTAGTATTTGGTCAGCTTCCTGCCAACCATCATTTTTGTTCATTGTGAATGGGCCTAGGTGATCCCTGAATTTCAGGTTGGCCTTCTTCTTGGTGCTATGAAAATGTGTTAGGTCTGAGTTTATCAGTTGCCTATAGTACTCCAGAGCAAATAACCTCATAGGAACGTACTTTGGGAGTCTATATGGGCAGAGCTCACAGCCATAGATTCTGATAACATAGTGGTTTTGGTACAAGTACCAGTCACCAATTTTGTAGCTTCTGGATAGCTGCAAAATCTTCTGCATATCCTTGGATAGTCTTGCAGGGGGAGTCCTCTTTAGCAGGCAGATGACTGGATATACAAATTGATCAATAAACTCACAGTATGAGTAGGGGGAATCCTGAACCTGGTGAAAGACTGAAGACCAGAAGATCACAGACCTTCTTTCCCCTTGTGAGTCTAGCTTCTTGATTGAGCATTGGAAGCTGTCTGTCTAATAATACAAGAATAAGTGGTAAATGTATGAGGAATATTTAAATATTGCCTCTCTGTCCAGTCTAGTCAACTGATCATGTATCTTGATGGCAATGTACTTGGCATAGTTGTACTTGATAGCAGGGGGCTCCATAGGGCTGTATGCAGACAGCATGACCAGCACAGTTATGTCAACATGTTCATTGGTGGTGAACCCCAGCACAGAAGTCACCATGTCTATCAGCAGCTTGCCTACTTCATTGAAATCCTTATATGAGAAAGGGGGTGGCCCAGAGGGCTGGCAGTCTGCCTTCATGAATTTTCTGGCTATAGCTTCAATGTCTGGATCAGAAAGTCTGGAGCCCACATCCAGCAAATAATCCATGGAGAAAGGGTACAACAACTGGGTCTGTTTGTAATTAAGCATCTGGTTAATGGAGTCTGGAGTTATGTGAAAAAGGATGCTCCCAGATGGAGACATCACAGCCCTGAGCTTCTGGTCATAATTCTCTACACACAGATGGATAATTTCTGGGAATATATTGACAGAAGGCAGAAAGTAAATGGGAAAATTGGACTGCCATACCCCATACAGGTCAGTGCCGTCTAAGTGAGTGTTCCTTATTTGACAATATGTCTGCAAATGGTTTCTTTGTGCCACAAAATCTATGATGAGAGCATCATCATCCACCAAAGGTATGGCTTCTAGCTCTCTGTTGGGTGGGTTAAGGGGTAAAGTATCCAGAGCAGCTGAAGCTTCCATTGTTTTGGTCTTTGCTGGTAGTTTTCACTGTGCTTCAAACTTGGTTTTAAGAGGTATACTGCTCTCTGTCTGCAGTGAGCAGTCTTGGAAGTTCAAAAAGGCTGTCACAGGTTTAACTGCTCTGGGGGGCACTCTGTTTCAATGTGGCAGAGTGTTTTTTAGCTGGATAGCTGGTCAATTGCAGAGGTTTTGCTTATCAGAGGTGAAGGAGGGTGCAAAGCAGTGTTTCTAGCTTGTGGCTGGGCCCTGTAGCTGCCCTTTTGTGGGAAAATTGGGCCGAGTTTTCAGCTGGTCGCGGGTTTCCCTGGGAGTTTTTCTGTGCAGGGGTTACAGAGGTCTCACGGGCAGCTTTGAGGGCGAATTTTAACCATATGGTTTCTTGAATTACAGTAGTATTTGAACAGGAAACAAGATTTATATGGACAATGAGAGGGCAAGAGGGTGCCGGCAGCGAAATACCTGTTTTAATGGCGTATGGGCAGTTGCAGCGGTCGAAGAGGTTGGATTAAGTATGGTTGAATCGACAATGGAGGCAGCAACAGTTGTAGCGGATGACTTTTGCTTTCTGACCGTTGGAAATCAAATTCGCCTTCAGCTGAGCTCCAGGTTGTTCGACAGAAAATGTTAAAAAACAACGGTTTTTTGCCCTTTTTATGCATTTCGGGCGAATTGGCGCTTTTTTGTGATGACGTCATGCTGACGTCATGATGGACCCAAGTACGGAGGAGATGACGTGGTAGGTGACGTGGATGCCCAGGTGGCATGGCCATGGTGGCGGGGTGGTCAGAGTAATGCGTGGGGCCGGGTGAGGTGGAAGCACGACAAAGGTCAAAAGGTGGGCTGACGTCACGCTGACGGAGGCGTGACGTCAGCGTGAGGGGGAGGGTGGTAAGCGGTTTCCCCGGCAGGCCCTCAGGCGGTAAGTGGTTTGGAGGGGGGGGGCAGCGAACACATCCCGCGCCTGACGCATGGCAGGGGTACGGCGGTAATACCGCCCATCCCCCGGACGCAAAAGATCGGGCAGATTCACAGGCGGATCAACCACCCACCGTTGGATGGCGGGGCAGGAGATCGGACGACTGGCGGAGATCGGGACATGCCAGCGGGTTTGTGCAATGGGACCCGCCCGTTGATTTGACGTCTTATTTTAATAAAAGGCGCGCGGGGGGGTAAACTATAGTATTTTGGGTTTTGTGGGTTTATTTGCCCGCGCGTTTTTAATTAAAATTTCATTTCTTCGACTTTAGAAAATGGGTTTTTAGGGCAGAGAAGGGGAAAAAGGATTTTTTAGGGCGGGAACTTTTGGGTGCCATCTTTTGCAAAAGGGTCAAGGGTAGGAGTGGCTTTAATAGGATTTTCCTTTGCAAATAAGGATTAAATGACCAGAATGACATGGAATGAGAGGAGGTGACCTGGGAGGTTCATCAAAGTGACCAGGTGTCATTTTGATTCCCTTTTAAACAGACCATATGGCTATAGCACCAGGGGAGGGATATTTATAGACATTTTGGGGTTTATACACCATGGTGTTTATAATACTAGGGATAATGGGGTATAGGGAGCTAAGTAGTAGGGTTAGTTGTTAATATGGAGGGAACAAAATGGATGAGGGATGGTTCAACCAAGTTTTCTTTGAA
>APFE030603447.1:0-15551 GCA_000404065.3 Pinus taeda
ACATGCAAGGGTGTTAACAAATAAAAATATAAGTAAAGTGGAGGTATGGTAAATAAATAAAACGTCTTTTTATATTTACTCAAAAGGTATGGTGAATAAATAAAAATATAAATAAACTAGATGCATGGTAAATAAATAAAACCTTTTTATATTTAGTCCATAACCCTTGTTCTATTTATGAAGGCTCAAGAAAGAGGTTTTATTTAAGTGAATCATATGGGCCAAATACCATATTTGTAAAAGAGGTATGGTAAATTAATAAAAATATAAATAAGCGAGAGGTATGGTAAACAAATAAAACATTTTTTTATATTTACTCCATAATAAGTCACCTTGTATTTATGGATGGTATGGTAAATTAATAAAAATATAAATAAACGAGAGGTATGGTAAACAAATAAAACATTTTTTTATTTATTTTTATTAATACCATGCCAAAAAACATTATTAACCCTAATATTAGTATTAATATAAATAAAAATGGCACAGGTTATTGACCCATGGTATTCACCAAAATGGCACATGGTATTGACCCATGGTATTCACTTGGAATTTAGCCTATTTAAATGGGGAATTAAACCAGAATAGATCCATCTTGACTCTGGATCTACTAACCCCCGAGAGGTATCAAATATCGTGATATGCAAACTAGCATAGAGTGAAAAAATATTTGATCCGATCAATAGTAAAAATGGATGTTGTAATTTAATGTATGTTAAACATTTAAGCTTGGTTAAAATAAAAATAAAATAAAAATCAACTATTAATTTTATTAATTTTTATAAATTACTAATAGTAATTTTTAACCTCCAGGTTTATGATAACCCATGGTATTGACCCATGGTATTCATGTGAGCATAAAATATTTAAAGGGAAAATTCTATCTTAGATCCATCTTAATTCTGGGTCTACCAAGTTCTCAGAGAGATAAATAGATTGCATCCCTCTAAGAGTGGTAGATGTGGAGTTAAGATGGATATAGGTTTGTTTTTATGATAATGAAAATATTAAATAGACTTAGGAAATTATATTGTAAAAACATCTTAAGGTAAATAGTTAAAGCATAGACATTGGACAAGTATATTTGTATACTTCTGTTTTAAATTGAAACAAATCCAGGGCTAAAAGGAATGGATTGATTGCACTAGTCATCCTTCTATAACTTTCCAACATATGCTGGAGTAAACAGATTATAATTTGGGTAGTTTTTCTAATTGCAAACGGGAACATACTTTTGAAACAAATGCAGGGCTAAAAGGAATGGATTGATTGCACTAGTCATCCTTCTATAACTTTCCAACACATGCTGGAGTAAACAGATTGTAATTTGGGTAAATTTTCTAATTGCAAACGGGAACATACTTGTGTATTAGCAGGGTGGTTACGAGGTCCCTAGAAGTGGAGTAAACAGATTGCAATTTGGGTAATTTTTCTAATTGCAAACAGGAACTAATTTGGGTAAATTTTCTAATTGCAAACGGGAACATACTTGTGTATTAGCAGGGTGGTTACGAGGTCCCTAGAAGTGGAGTAAACAGATTGCAATTTGGGTAATTTTTCTAATTGCAAACAAGAACATACTTGTGTATTGGCAGGGTGGTTATGAGGTCCCTAGAAGTGATGAATTTGAAATTTTCTTGGTTTTATATATAGTATTAGGTTTTTTCTCATGCTTTTCTGTGAATGGTACGAGTGAATTTTATCTTACACCCACTAGATTATCGATATGTAATTTCGGTAATTTTGATTTCAAAAGATATTTTAAAGAAATGCAATGATTTCATTTGTGTATTCAATAAACACAAGATTTTATAATTGAGTAAAATATTCGCCATGCCTGGTGAGAGATTCGGCAAAAAATTATATATACATATCATATTATTGATAAAATCGTCTTCCATTTTTCCTATATACCATGGAGATTCGCCCATTTATTATACATGTAAATTTAGGGGTGGTTCTTAAAATTTTCCCTGTGTTGGATGCTCCTGCTAATAACCTGCAAAAACCTTGGCCTCTAACAATCTTTGCTGGCTTGATTTCCAAGTCATATTCTTGAAGAGTTGTAACCCAATTTTCCCTTTTTTCACCTAGTTCTCTTTGGATCAGTAATTTCCTTACTGAAGAAAAAAGGAACTATTACTTTTGTATGGGCTTTTAGAAGGAAGGGCCTGTAGTGTTTGATGGCTTTATACACAGCAAAGGCTTGTTTTTCAACTTCAGAGTAATTTAGTTCTGCACCCTGAAAATTTGAACTAAAGAATGAGATTGGTGCTTCCAAGTTGTGATCGTCGATTTGAGTGAGTACCGCTGCATAAGATAAATCGGACGCAATAGTGTACAATGTGAAATGATTAGAAAAATTAGGAGTGTTTAAAGCGGGGGCATTGATTACTGATTGCTTGATTAAATCAAATCCTTCTTTTTCCACAGACCCTCGTCTAAAGACTGAATTTTTCTTAATCATGGTTTGTAATGGTAAAATAATATGAGAAAAATCGGGAACAAATCTTTTGACAAAGTTGATCTGACCTAAAAATGATTGCATTTATTTTTTGTTATGAGGAAATCGGATTTCAGAAATTTCTTTAATCATGTTGGGGTCAATATAAATACCATCTTTGGAAACAATAAAGCCTAAGAGATTTCCTTGATCTAGAGCAAAGAAGGATTTTTTAGGATTAAGTGAAATACCATAACTTCTACAACGTTCAAAGATTTGATTCAAATCATGTAAATGGTTATATCTCTTTTTATAAAATACAGTAATATCATCTAAGTAGATGACTATTGTCTTGTTGATCAATCCTTCGAAGGCTATATCCATTGCTCTTTGGAATGTAGCTCCTGCGTTAATAAGTCCAAAAGGCATTTTCTGATAGGCGTAGGTTCCCCATTTTGTTCTGAAAGTAGTTTTGAGTCTGTCATCAGGATGAACCAGAACTTGGTTGTATCCTGAAAAACCGTCTAGAAAGGACATTAGTTCAGAACCTGCTACTGAATGGAGTATTTGCTCCATGGTAGGTAATGGGAAATTATCTTTTTGACTGGCCTTATTTAGATTTATGAAATCAATACAAATCCTAATGTCACCATTTTTCTTCCTGACAGGTACCATGTTGGAGACCCAATTTGAGTGTCGAACAGGAAAAATAATCTTTTCTTTTAAGAGTTTACCGAGTTCTGATTTTATCTGACTCTCTAAGTTTGGATGTATTTTCCTCAATTTTTGTTGAACTGGTTTTTAGTCGGGTAGCATTAGAATGGTATGTTGTATGATAGATGTATCATATGTTTTTAAATCATCATAATTCCAAGTGAAGACATGTTTATTTTTTCTTAATAATCTAATAAATGTTGTCCTTTCCTGTTCAGAAAGTCCTAATCCTAAATTTATATTTTGAGGATTCTTCTCAGTACCAAGATTTATCAATTCAAACCTTAAGGTAGAACTTTGGATTTTTGAATTGGTTACATGTTTGAACCTGTCTTTAATGTCATAGAGATATTCAAGTTTAACCATGAGTTTTGGTATGGAGTTTTCCTCATGATTTTCTTTTATCTAAAGATCATGATCATTTTCATCAATGATTTGATCGTTGTAGGATTTGTCGGAAGTTAAGAAACGTAGAATGTCTTCATCGTAGTTGAATACTCTCCAATTCGTGATATTGTCGGGGATTGATGGCCTAAAGATCAACTCTACCAAAAATCTATCTAGACTAAAATCTTCAGAAGGCAAGAGTTTAGAAGCAACATTGGCCAATAGGTCAGCTGTTGCATTCTGGGATCTGGGAATAGGTGAAATATTAAATGCTAAGAAATGAGATAAAAGTTCCTGAACTAAAGATTGATAGTGTTTGAGGTGATTAGAGAGACAATGGATTGTGTTTCGAACTTGTTTTATAACAATCTCTGGATCGCCGAACACTTTTAAATATTGAAATTTCAAGCTGATAGCTTTGTATAATCCTTGGATCAAGGCTTCATACTCAGCTATATTATTCGTGCATTCAAATTCTAATCTACAAGAAAGCATTTTTTTTTCTCCCTTAGGGCTGACTAAAACGCACCCTGCTCCTGATCCTTCACTAGATTTTGAACCGTCAAAACATAAAGACCAAAATAAAGAATTATCGACACTTTTGTTTACAAAATTCTCAGTAACATTAACACATCTAGATCTGTCAGTTTGTGAAATTTTTTCGATTTGTGATGTGAAATTGTTTACCAATAAAGGAGATGGCTGGGCAATATAATTTCCAAAGAATGATTCAGAAGAATAGTTTCCCAAAATGTTGTTGTTAAATGCGACTGGTTAATTCTCTTGTTCGAACTCTGTAACAGTATGTGTCATGTGTTTCTCCCGATTGATTTTTATTTGATTTGGCTTTCCTTTGTAGGGCAGCCACATATGAGACCAATCGGTAGAAATATACCCATGGAGATTTTCCGACCAATCCCTACTCAAGATTAAACCATAAAACTTAGGTATATCGGTGATTAGGATGTTAATTCTCTGAACCACTCGTGGATCAGCCGATAACCTGATTGTAACAAATTTTATTTCCCCTAAAACTGGACTTTAGTTCTATCTAAATGCACAATGTGAATTGAGGACTTCTGAGGTTCTATGTTCATTTTAGAACAAACTGAAGCTGACATTATATTGGATGATGCCCCAGAGTCAATCAAGCAATTATGTAGATTTTGATTGTAAATTTCGTACGTTAAGAGGAAAGGAGGGGTATGGGAATTTGATCTGTCTCCAATTAGAATTGTATCAGTTGCCTCAACTCTACCAAAAGGTGGTTGTCCTGAATCACTTGCGGCTTTAGTACTGGGAAGAGGCGTAGAAGGAACTACATTAAGTTCTTTGAGAAGCAATTTTTGTTGATTTTTTAATTTACTGAGTTCAAACATGGTGATGTTTGCCTTAGTCTTTTTCATATCATCAACAATATTATAGTCCATTGAATCCGATACTACCAACGTCTTAGATGATGTAGGTATATTGGAGGATGACGGTTGATTTTGAGGTACTGTTGTAGCTGGCTTCCTTGTGGGTACCTTTTCCTTTGTAGTATTAGTACCTGCACTCCTTTTCTTTGAATTGGCCTGGACAGGTTCAGGAGTACTTTTGCTCCTGGTAGTCATGGGAAAGGCTTCTTGTTCAGCTTCAGTATCGGAGTTAGGAAGTATGAAGTCCCACATTCCATGGCATTCAACGACTTCCTCTTCTTCGAATTCATCAGATGGTGCAATTGTTTCTTCTTCTTCTTCTTCATCAGGATCTGAATCTGCATAGGATATAACATTTGGAGGCTTGGACTCAGGTTTCTTAACATTCCTGTAAGGTTTCTTTGGTGAGGACTCTGCTACTTGCTTCTTTATTTCAACCATTTCATTTTACATGGTTTAGAGGACTTTTTGAAGGCCCTCCATATCGTATGGATCTTTGGGGATTTTCTTCTTTGAATCATCCTTGAAAAACACTTTTTTGGATTTTCTTTCCTGGAGAGTATCTTTCTTTTCCAAAGTCATTACACGTTTTTCGATAGCGAGGGCTTCTTTCATGTTTTCAGCCAATGTAGGTTTTTTAGCCCTATCTACAAAAATGGCTATATTTGAGGGTAAGGCTGTAATGTACCACTCACTTCTAATTTGTTCACTTGGCTTATCATCGGTAGGGATTTTATTCAAGAGTTTGTGAAATCGGGAGTTAAACTCCTTAATTGGTTCTCTTGACTCTATCCTTAGATTGGAAAGGTCATTGATGAGTGTGGCCAAGGATCTATCATCGTCGTATTTGGTAAGAAACTCTTCCTGAAATATATTCCAATTGGTGATGGATCCAGAGGGTAAGGAAAAATACCAAGACCCTGCTGATCCTTGTAATGTGTAGGGAAAAAGTCTAACTACAACATCTTCTTCTGTTACTCCATTCAAATTAACTGACAACATGAAATTATTTATGTGTTCTTTAGCTAATGTTCCCGGATCTAGATTAAACTTTGGTAACCATTTCTTAGGATAATCGGGTAACGGATATAAAGGCGCAGGCATAGTGACTACACCAGGACTTCTCCAAGGTGTCTGAGCCATTTTGGGAGTACCAATGATTTCCTGTGGTGTTCCAGGTGTTTGGGGAGGAGGTGGGAATGAAGACGGAAAAGATTGTGATGTTGGAGGTGAAGTCCCCTGATGAACAATAATATGTAATGGTGAAGTGGGTGTTTGACTTCGCACTATAGATGATGAGATGGAAGATGATGGAGAAAAGGTTTCACTACCAGAACCTTCAGTGTTCTTTTTAATCCTTTTCCTTTGGGTTAAAGGCAACTCAGGTGGTTCAATACCAATTTTTTCGCTTTGAAGTTTGGTAAGATGATGAGGTAGGCAGAATTGCGAAGTCTGACTGCCTTGTGATACTTCAGATCTAGGAGGTGAAATAGAGAAGCCTTGAAGTTTTTGGATGATAGACTGAACTTTAGGGGACTCCGGACTTAAACGTTCTGAAGTATGATGAGGTTGAGAAGTAGTAGTTGATCCTTCCTCTTCTCATCTATATACTGGTATTTCAGAGTGCAAACGAGAGGTCCGAGGAGAGGTGGAGGGTGATTTACTCTATGAATGGTATGTAGGTTTTGACTTACTCGCCATTCATAGTGGATGGCCCTCTTGCTAGCGCCAGAAATGTTGATGCCCCGAAAATAGTTACATCAACATCGGGGGATAACCACCCGGTCCAGACCTTAATACAACTCCTTTTCCGTTTGGGATGGTGGCTCCGACTGGATATAATGGGACCAGTTTCCTAATAGTGAATAAAAGGGGGTGAATGAATGATTGGTTTTCTAACAAGTGATAATAAATGGAGGACTTATTCTATGAACGAAAACGTAAATGACTATTTTATCTCGGGAAGCTTCTATTCTTTAAGTGCAACGTTTAATGATCTATGTTTGCTGATAGGCATATAGATGACACTATGCAATAAACAAAGACATTCATTAAATGATAATTGGCTTCGTTCAAATAGTTGAACGAGTAATGATAAAACAATCATTACCTTCTCTTTTTATTACCCAGATCACATTGCATGATTGAGAGATATAACAACACTGTAACATCCAATAGTGGAAAGCATAAAGTTTACTGTTAAAAGCACATTCAACATATGTCAATAATAGCATAAATGACCAAACAACAATTCACATAAAAGGAATAAATTCAGACATAGATAATAGTACCATATGAGCTGCGAATTATTCCCTACGCCAATCGCAATTTGAATTCCTTCTTCTGATTCAGAAATACTTTCAAATAAAGGCAATAGTGCACATTCACATCAAAGCTTCATTATCAAAATTTGGAAAGATTGGTCCAATCTTCAAAAAGGAATATGCCTGAAGTACAGTAGTGCAACTTCAGGCTTAAGTCATATACAAAAACTTACGACCCTTTCTAAATACATGAAAGAGTCTATAAACACTAAACTAAGCTAACAAACTAAAAAATTAAAATGCTACTAAATTGGTATAATCTGATCTTAAATATCTCTTCCACAGTGATCTGGTGGTCGGCAGTGATGATTCATCCTTCTGGTTGTTTTCCCTTTGTTTTGAGTTGACATATTGCCAGCATTGGCTCCACTTCTTGAGGGCGGCTGAGACGAGAATTGATTTGAGCAGCATAGGTGGCATCATGTATATCGGGAATGATACACCCGATTGCATACATCAGGAATTTGAGGGTGGCTCTCTGACTGTATGGTTTTACTAGGAACAACCAATAGGTGTCCCAAGTTAAACTTTTAATCCCTGAGATCAATCTCCCATTCTTTTCAAGCTCTTGGTTACATGACTGCTCCAATGTCTTGGCCAATAATAGTTTACCTGGTGTACATTAAGAAATCATGTTAGATAAATAGAGAGTATTATTGATCAAGTCAATTAAATTGCTCATAGATAACTTGCATCTAGAAACAACTCTCTCTTCTTTCATTAATTGGGATTTCCACTCTGTGAATAAGATTTCCTTATGGGATTCTAACATTTTGGGCAAGTTTGCAGCCTTTCCCTCATTAGAGTCCTGCAAAGTAAGAAAATCTGTCAAAGTGTCTTCGGCTTACTCTAAATCCTGCCTGGCATCAACTGACTTATCTATTGTAGATGTTGTTATGTCGCATAAAGGTTCAACTTGGGCGATTTCATGACATAACAATCTTATTTGTGTTATTAATGCCTTGCTAATTTGCATTGCCTCTGCTCTGAACTCAACCAGCTGGGGAAGACTCTTGAAACTTTCTACTTGAGTTGACAATTGAGCAATTTGCTCATCTTTTGTCTTTGCCATCTGTTCATTCATCGCCTTCAACTTTGATAATGCCTCGGATAGTTCCTTCTGTTTCTGGATTGCTCCCGAATCGATTCTCTGCTTCTCTTCATGCAACTGTTTATTTAGTTGGCTGTTTAATTGTTGCTGTGTGGACAGTTGCTGTTGTAGCTGTTCTGACTTCTGTTGCTCTTCCGATAGCTGCACTTGTAATGAAGTGATTGCTTGATCCTTTTCCTTCAACAAATTTCTTACCTCTGATTCCTTATCCATGGTGGTTGTCGAATAGGCACCGGCATATTGAGATAACTTTGTAAGGTCATCAGAGGGGTTAAATTATTCTCTCTATACCACATTTGCTGTTATTGTTTGTTCAGGGAACAGTGAAGGTTTATCAATCCTTCTCCTTTTCCGTTGTCGCTTTATTACAGCCCTGTGTTTTGGGCTATAAAAAACATCTAGTGGAGGAATGTCCTCCACTTGCAAAATTATTTGATTGGAAGGATTCTTCAGAATTATTTCGACTACTGTATTTGAGGGTGGACCGCTGGTTCCTTTGCTTGGAACCTCCTTTGATGCTGTGTCTTGTGTATCGGCAGCTTTGGATGTTTCGGTGTCCGTTGAGGTCTCAAGATTGCCTATAAGTGTATTGAATTGTTGCCATTGTTCAAGCAATCTTGGGTCCACTTGAGTATCAACATTCATTTCTTTGCTGCTCTGCTCCTGCTGCCTTTTCTATTCTTCTTCCCTTATTCTCTCATGTTCTTTCTTTTCTGCTTCCTCTTGTTCTTTCCTATGTGCCTCTTCTTGTTCTTTTCTATGTGCCTCTTCCTGTTCTAACCTCCAAAGTTCCTCCTGCTCTCTTCTCTGGACTTCTTCATAGATTGCCGATGTAGCAGGAGGTTCATTAGTAAGCTATTGTTTAGGCTCGCTTGACTGAATCGTCGAGGTAGTAGCTAACAAATCTAGAGGCAGAGTTTGCAACCTCTGTTCTCTAAGTTTGTTAAATTCTACTAATCCGTCATCACGGTATCTCATTTTGGCTAGCTGTTGTACCTAGAAAATTGACTCGGCGGAGGAGAATAGGTCATCAAACTCATCTTCCTTGTGCTCGAATTTAGTAAGCTTGGCCTAATCTAGGGCGTTATAGATGACTTTCTTCGGGTCGAAGCGTCTATTAGGCAGAGTGGCGAGACTTAAGACGTTGATTTTTTCTGCCTCTTTCTCTGCATGTTTATAATCATGCAGAGTATAGACACCACAACTAAGAGGGAAAGGAGGCCAAACTTGCTTCTTTCAATTTCTAAGAGTTTTCGTGGCTGATGTAGTTGTAAGCTGATATGCTATTTCGCGAGCTAATAACTTGTCTGGTATGTACAAGGGGAGAACATGAGGTCTAGCCTGACTGCCGAAAACTCTTACATAGGTGAATTTTTCTTCTCCAAACCAGGTTCCTAGGGCTGTCAAGTCGATCTCAGCCTGAGAGGAGATCTTAGGGGCAGGTTTATCAAAAATTACATAGTAAAGAGGTAGCATGAATCCATTGCAAACCTGGTATAAATGGTGTTTGTAATGAGCTTTCCATAGCTTCTGGTGGTAAATATGAATAGGCATAGGGTCCTGTGGAGTCCATCTCCACCCTAACATACGAAACTCGGAATTGAAACATAGGGTATCCAAAATATAGGCACCAAAATAAAATGGGGGGATGAACCTATCAGTAACACAGGATTTGTTTCTGAATTCAAGAATAGCCGTAGCCAACTTATCCAATAATATAGTCCCCCAATCCATGAGTTCACTATTACATGCCGCTTCCATCAAAGGAACCATTTCTATGGAAAATTTGGAAGAATCATGCAGTCCCCACAATCGACGCATCATGACTCCAGCATAACAATAAGGAGAGCATAAGGAGTTGATGGAGTACTTACCCAAAGACTCATGTTTGTGTTTCGCTGGGTTCTATCTCCATTCTCGTATAGCCGCTGACTCGGTTTCATTCTCATCTCGAAACTTCTCCAGAAATGCCTTATTATACTTCTTCTCTGGTTCGGGAAAATGGTACATTTGTCTGAAATCATTGCGATGAAATGAACCAAATACTCTCCCATCAACAGTGCAGAATGTTCTGTCTGTAATTGGAATTTCCTCAATTGCCCATCTCACCACATCCGTATATGGAAGAATTTGGTCTCGAGCTACTATCCTATAAAGGTAGGAATCAGCCAAATCCATTAAAGTACCATCAGATTTCCAGCTTGAACCTGCTGAGGCTTGTACCGATGTTTGTTGAGGTTCCTCGGCTTCAACTAGGTTGTAAATATTTTGCCAAGTAGTGCTGCCAAGGACGAGACATGTGGTATCTAAGATTAATCTCTTCTTGCTTGGTCTCGGATCAGTGGCATGTTGTCCCGTTACCATAGGAGCCAAAGGCGTTCCAGACTTCTTAGATTTCTTTCCCATCGTTACTGTGGAAAAAACTCTGTGCAAGAGAACAATAAACGTAATGCAAAGAATAGATGGCGAAAAGCAAATATGAGGGAATTGTGTCAATCAATGGGAAATGGACGATTTATCATAAGGCTCCCGCAGATGCAATCTCTGAAAGGATTTAGGCATGATTGCTCATTAATTGGCCGTTAAAACCTGTCAATCACTTAATTGGTTGTTATATCCTTTATTTTCCGAATAATGGTTTAAGCGTGGATTTGATTTTTTGGCGGTTGGACGCGAGCGAATCTCTATCAGGAAGAGAAAAGGCTTTCAATGATAGTTAATATATAATATAGCGAAATCATATTGATCCTTTTCAAAAATTGCACTTTGGGCTCATCGCAATCGGCAATCGGAGGAAGGCTTGGGTAATTCCATTTGAGTCTTATGGAATCCCCGATCACCGATAGTGATATCACTTGACTCGCATCGAGAGTTTGAATGAGGAGAGTTTGTTATGTTCATGTCTCATTTCCCCGATCGCCGATTGCGATATCGCATCGGGGCAAAGGGGAGGGGCTTTTTGTTATTTGTTATCCCGATACCCATTAGCTATTTTGCTTTTATCGCATCGGGGAAAATCAATGGGTCATGGTTATGTATCCTTTGTTGTTGCGATATGCGTTCTCGCGATCGCTTTATCGCAATAATAAAGAATTATTCATTTTATTTTTAAGACCACTTATTTCAAAAGGTTTTAAAATGTTTTGATTATTTCTGAACCTTTAGAAGAGTGATGGATTAATACCAATTTAATCTAAAAGGGACCCATTTCAAATTATAATTTTCTAAAGTAAGATTTTTTGAAATGGGGGGTTGTTGTATAGCACAACAGAACTATTTCCTTTACAACATAAAGTACTACCTGTAACAATAGGTAGTAAATTAATTTAACTTTACAACCGATTTAATTTAACTCGAGAAATATGTACTCTTCTCAACAAAAAGACATGGTAGATGATGTCTTACGACGTACTAAAATAAAAGCGTAGATGGCCGATGGTTGAAGAAACATTTCATGGCCACCCCCAAAATAGTTAAGAAAGATTTATTAGCAAGGAAAATAAAATTTAAAGGCATTCAACTAATCACTATCTTCTACTTGAAACAAAATTTGACCCTACAAACAATATGACATGTGAAAAATCTACCAATCTGCCAGCAATGCTGCAAACAATTCCCATGTGTCATTTAAAATGCATCTGGTATAAAAAACACAAGAAATATCTCATAAGTGATTTCATTCATTGTAACATGAAGCATCATTGTCCGACATGAGGCATGTACATTATGAGCCTATTATATGAAAGGTCTAGTTGTTGTAACTTCACACATTTCCCTAGAGTAACAAGTATACTATCCAATCACTAATTTACCCCATATGACACCCAAGTGTGTATTTAAGAAAAATATTTTCGAATGATATCACTTTTCTAGTTATAATTTATCCAATATCCCCAAATAAGTGCATTGCATTTCAATTGACATGGAAAATTGGATAGATATTAAGACACTCATAGCTTACAATGTTGACACTATAATAACTTCCATCTCATTTAAAAAACAATCAAAATTTGTGTGTTCTCATTATTCAAATGAAATGCAATAGGTTGTAATTCGAGATAAGCCTGACAAGCAATAATTATTATTTTAGGGATAATGGATAATTGATCTAGTAATGGAGTGAGTAAATGCAACATCAGAACTAGTTCCAGTCAAGAATGTTTTGAATAGGTTCCATTGTTGCAATGGCAACATTGTTATGAACCAACTCACAAAAATATAGAAAATGTAGATAAATGACTTCAAAATGAACCTCTTCGAGGGGGCAAACTCCTTTACATTACACAAATGAACAATTCTTGGATGATACAAATAACTAAACCTCCTTTCTAATAACAATATGGGGTGCACTAATAACAATATGGGGAAAATAGGGACCTAGTAATAACAATAAGGGCTGCAATAACAATAGTAATGGGGGAATTACTAGTATTATAGGGACCTGACATGCCTCTCTCCTTCAAAAAAATGTTTTCTTCGACTGAATAGTTTTGGACACTTCTGTATAAAATTCTCATCCTCCCATGTGGAATCTTCAGCAGGTAAGTTCTTCTACTTGATGAGATACTCTAAAATTGATCGATTCCATAGCTGCCGAGTTCCTTTTTCTGTGACTTCTTCAGGTTCCAATGTGATTTTTCCTTCGTCATCAAGTTTTAGCAATGTTGTTTTAACTGGGAGCTTATCACCTATAACCTTCTTTAAACATGAAACATGGAAATGTGGGTGCACTCAGGAAGCTACAACAAGCTCCAATTTGTATGCCAAAATACCAATATTTTGCAACACCTTGTATGGACCATAATACTTTGGTGATAATTGATTATCCTTCTAAGCTTGCTTGAGAGATATTTATTTATATTGTTGTAGCCATAGCAATACCCAGTTACCTACATCAAAACTTCTTTCGCTTGCGATGTTGATCTACATGTTGTTTCATTCTATTCTGTACCAAAGTTAGGTTATCCTTTAAGAGTTGGAGAACTTAATGTTAATGCTCGATGTGATCTTCCACTACTTTAACCTTAGAATTTTATCTTAAACATGATGTGGTAGATGGTGGATGATATCCAAAAAGTGCCATAATGGGGTCATTTTTTCTGCAATATGGAAGGAAGTGTTATACCACCATTCAATGAGAGGCAATCATTTGATCCATTGTGTATGTTTATCAAGACAAAGCAACGAAGATATCCTTCCAAACATGGTTTACTATCTTAGTTTTCCCATTAGATTGAGGATGATAAGATGAGATATGAGCTAACAGAGTATCGAGACAAGAAAATAATTTTGTCCAAATATTTCCAGTGAAAATGGGATCTTTGTCCCTTACAATAATATTTGGGTTTTGATTTATCTTTTGAATTATTTCCATAAATGCAGTAGAAAATGTACTGGCTTTAAATGGATGATATAATGCACAAAAGTGTGCATACTTGGTAAGTTTGTCAACTAGCACCATGATGACACTATTTCCTCCAAACTTGGGTAAACATGTGATAAATTCCATTGAAACCTCCTGCCAACATTGGTTTGAGTTGTGAATTCTTAGATAGGTACAAGCAATATTTGTAGCATAATGAATCATTTTTCCAGCTAAATGTATCAGATGTACAGTGATCTTGTTGTAAATTTTGAATGAGCACGCACACTTCTTCTTCATTCTTCCATTCATCCCTTGCTTCATTTATCCAATCTGGTTGGATAATAGAAATGGCACAAAGCAATGCTTCCACATCCTCATCGTTTCTTGAGAGTGCATCTGGCACCACATTTTGCTCCCCTTTTTTGTAGATGATTTCAACGTCATAGCCCAACATCTCTCTGACCTATTTTTGTTTCTCTTCTGAAGATAATTTTTTTTCTAAAAAGTATTTAAGACTATCATGATCCATTTTTACCCTGAAGTGTCTTCCCATTAGCTAGGATCACCATTTCTTAGGTGCATGTAGTGTTTCCAACATTTCCTTCTCATAAATAGCTTTATGTAAATACTTTCCTTTGATTCGATGACTTTCGAAAGCAATGGGTCTTTTCGCTTGCATTAAAACAACAACAATTCCATTTCCTAAGGCATCACATTCCACAATAAAGGTTTTTGTGAAGTCCGACATAGTTAAGACTGGTGCTAGGCACATTACCTCTTTAAGATGTTCAAAGGTCGTTGTTGCTTCTGGAGTCCATGAAAATTCACCTTTCTTCAATATTATTGTTAGAGGTGTTGCTATTCTCCCATAATCCTTAACAAACTTGCGATAATACCCCATCAACCCGTGAAATCCTTGCAGATGCTTTATGGATGTGGGGATTTTCCATTCCTTAATGCATTTAATTTTTCTAGGGTCTACGTTAACACCTTCATGAGATACAATATGACCCAGATATTCCACATCTTGTACTCCAAAGATAAATTTGGAGCTTTTTGCATATAATTATTTCTCCTGCAATTGTTTGAGCACCTTGTCAACATGTTTTTTTTCTAAATTAGACTAATTCTATTAATAAAAAATATGGTGCAAGATGATACAATCAAGAGAGAAAAAAAACTGGCAACCGGAAATGATAGGACTATCAACCTTGGTTCCAGAGAAGGAGTGAAACAAGTAAGAAGCAACAACATATGGCTGGAAGCTAAAAGACTGGCTTCTACCCGGAATGGGCAGATGCCTCAACACAAAGCTTTTTCCCTTTCCTTTTTTTGACTTCGACCCAACCATCCTGGGGTTAATGAGCCATAACAACTTGAAGATTGGGGATCTCCACTAGCGGGCCCTCCTTTTCTGAATCAGAGGAGGAGGTCAAATGGATGTGTTTCTGGGTGATGACTATATCAGAGAAATGCCTCGGACCATCGGTGGAAGGGACCATGAAATGAGGGGCTTGATCCAAATCTGTATCGCTACCTTCATCTTCAGAGCTAGAGGAATCAAAATCCACGACTAGAGGTGGAGAGCAAGGAGCCCATCATTTGGACTTGGGCTTGGGGAGGTTATCCTTATTCTTTTTTATCGGGAGAGAGGGGCAGGTGTTCTGTAGATGCCCTGATTGGTGGCAATGGCAACAACGAAATGCAATATTTTCGTAATCCAGTGTCTCAGTCCAGACATAGTTGTTTATCTTGAGATTGATTTCTTCTAGAAGTCCTTTGCTCAAAT
>APFE030603451.1:0-43952 GCA_000404065.3 Pinus taeda
AAGAAAAATATCATTGTTATTGACTGGTTAGAAACTCTCATAATTCTGAGTAATCTGACTTAAAATGACAAACACTGGTACTATTTTAGAGAAACTTGTTGATTAAATATTTAGGAATAAATACCCTTGAGTGTTCTCTGTGCAAAGAATTTAGATTTGAGTGGGTGTATCCTATGCACTGTTTCAGTCATTCTGGGTTTGAATCTGGTTGCATTAGGTGATATGTGTAGGCACAAGGTTCCATAATGAGCATTCTTTATGTTCTTACTTTCATGGTAAACCCTTCTTTCTAGGTAAGTGGGACTTAAAATCACAGAATGTAGGCTAAGGGATGAGGTATAGAAAGATACCCAAGGTAATGCACCGCAGGTGCCAGAGATAGATATATTCCTTAGAAAGTTAGGGAAGAGGCCTGTAAATGTTGCTTGTCACAACCTAATGAAAGCTTGTAATAAGAGGTGCATTCACTTTAATGACTTAGCCAATACTAGCCAAGGCCCAATACTAGTCAATTACAGTGATGTTTTTGGTTTTAAATTTGAAATAAAATATGCAATAATATGACAAGTGGAATTTTAAAGCCTCCTTACCAATTAGTTTTCTAGAATAGGTGCTACTCTGAAACATGTTCATTACATGAAAACCCTTAGAAGGCTCGAGGAAAGCCATGGCCATGACCAGAATTCCTCTTTGATTGTGGATGTTGGGGCAATTTCTTAGTATAAATCAAGTCCATGAAATCAAGATTGAATTGTTTTGATGTTGAGACAAGAAAGCCCAGGAACTAAGGACAACAGTCCCATATCTGTGCACCTTCTCTAAACTAAACAAAACAAAGGCAAGATCTGAGGAGGAAAAAACTTAAAGAAAAACGTGTAGAACCGAAGATAGGTTAAAATCCAATGGATAACACATCAGACCATGCAAAAGTGTTGACACATATGCCAGACATGTGTTTATGTATGCCATAAGTGTTTACATTTTTACAAAGTAGTATACTATATTATGGAAAGTTCTTTCTTAACATAAAATGTTTCAGAATTAATGTTAAGTTGATGGTAACATTAATTCAGTTGAACCTAAAATTGTTTCAATTATTTATATTTATCCTAATTTTGGCCTTGGTATGAGACCAAAAAAGAAGATTTCGCTGGTTGGTTAAAAAAAAAAGGGTCGACGGTATATGAAGATTTCACTGGTTGGAAACCCTTTTCAGGCTCATCTGAGGTTAGTTACACATTGTTCCAAGGTCTACTACATGCAAATTTGAGGATTGTTGAGTAAGGATTCATTTGGACATTCTTTGGCACTATTCACTTGAGCAATGTGGCTATTTGAGCCTTGGCCCTAAGGGCTATTCTTTGGGTTATTTGAGACACAAGACCAACCTTTTTCTGAGATTATTTTACCCCTAGGATAGGAGGGTATTCAAATCACCTGAGGCATGAACCATGATTTTTTTTGTGTCTAAACTCATCTACATTCTTCACTGGAGTAGTTTCCTCTATCTGAATGGCTAATGATTGACCTCTATGGAATTTTTGTAAGGCTTCTCGTACTTCTTTCTAAGGCCCATATCGGTCCTTCTACGATAGATCGTTGTGACATAAATGTGGGCTTTTGATCTCATAATACTCCTACATCTTTAAGACTGAGCATCACTTGAACCAAGACCAGAGTAAGACTCTCTAGAGTGTCATTTCAAGTCTTGATCAAGTATTATTTCATTGCAATGTTTTAGGACTGTTCTAAAGTGTTTCTGAAAGATTATTCACACAAGATTATTCTGAAATATTATTAGCGATACAAGACATTTGATGGACTTAGACATGGAAGTCAATTAATTCTTTCAAATCTTGGCAAAGCCCCCCAGCTTCGCCTATCCAAGGAAAAGGCTTCGCAAGAAGATACTAATGAGGAACAATAGCTAAAAATTGACACACCTTCAATGGGTTTAGACTCATCCAACTTCCATATCAGTTATGATCCTTATCTTCAGAAACAGCATTGCATCGAAGGGACTAATCAGATTCTTCTATCTAAAATGCTAGATATCTTCCTATGAGAGAGCATGAATCTAAATTCATGTGAGAGCTTACAATCAGAACAACTAAGAAGAACTACCCCAAGTTCATCATCAGATATTTTTCAGGAGTTGAAAAGTGTGTCAGGCCTTGATGAGTTGGGAATTGTGTATCTTGTCGACTCTGAAAGGCCCCAATAGAGAGATGGCTCAGTTTTGGCATCAGACTAGATGCCCCCAACAAACATGGGAAATAATGTTGTCACACATATTTCCATTGTGAATTCAATGGATGCTGAGAGGAATTATTAAAAATATGGTTTTATTGATTATGATCTTCCTATGGTATATAAAAATGTAAGTGCAAACAATGTCAAGGAATCTATTTCAGGATGGGGTTTCCAGTTTTTAGCTGCAAGAGAGCTGGTAGGCCTCACTAAAATAGACAACAATGATGAATATGTCGAAATCACCGTTAACCAGTTTGGACACACTTCTAAACCAGATAGTGTGAATGTTGATGCTCATAGAAAACCTCCTATCTGAGGTAAACCATCAAATAAAAACTATAAGGAAAGGTTCATGGAAGATACCATAGAAGAACTCTAACCTTTCAGATTGGAATTCTCAAAAAATGTACACCAATGTTGATGAAGATAACTAGTTGGGTTGCAATTACAAGGATCATACAGAACTACATTGGGAGGAAAATTTATAGAAAGGAAGCAAAATAGAGGGAATTCTTACCAATATTCAGAATTTATTGCTGAGCAGAAACTGCAAGTCATGGAGGAGTGGATGGGTCAAAGTTTTGAATAGAATCCACAAGCTAGGGAGAAGTGGATGTGTGGGAGTATTGAAAACAATCCACAAATTAAGGAGGAGTGGAACAGTGGGAGTTTTGAACAAAAACCACAAATCAAGGAGTGGAGAGGTGGGAGTTTTCCTTTTACCTAGAAATCTAGTTCAATAAATCTTGATGAGGAAGTGATTGAGAAACCTAACCTGAATGATATTACATACTAGAATAATGATTTAGATACGAAAGACAACCCTAATTACTACAATATAGTAAGGCACTTTCATTCTATTATAGGTTGTGCAAGATCCTTAAATGTAGTTGATCCACATGTGCCATCCTGGCCAAAGGATGATGAAGCAGTGACATTCATAGCAATATTGCAGTACCAAGATCTGGCATCAGTAGAAGCTAATCTTAATGATGGTCTTTTGTTTTGTTTTTGTTTTTGTTTTTTCTTTTTTTTCTTTTTTTTTTGTTTGTAGGAACTCAGTGGGCCTTTCAAGCCTCGTAGTGTGTGAGAAAGAGTGAGAATATCATAGTATATTTGACTATTTCACTCCTTGCAAAGTATCTACAAAAATTTTTAAAGTAATTTTTAAAATAAATCATACCTTTTTTAAGTAAAGTCTACTTATTTTAATAATTTAATGTGTTTCACAGATCCAAAAATAGAGAACAATTAAGTGGAACAAGAGGTTACTAATGGTGACATCACTGTCAAGTTCTGGAGCATCTTTCCAATTCCCTTGGAGCTGAGTAAGGTGCAGAGGATTCTCGGGATGGCTCTAGAAGCCACAATGTTGGCCTTATGAGCTTTTAAGTTTTTCATTTGGGTTTTCTGCTTGGTCTTTTTGCTCTTTCTCTTTTATTATGATAAATAGCCTCTCAAACTCATCAAATTCCAATGCCATGCCTACAAATAGTAACAAAATTAAACACAAAGATCAACACCTAAACATACAAGTGTGATGCCAAAAAAGGAGTGGATATTGAACTAGAGACCCGAGCTATGTGTATTGCTCTTTGTGTAGAAGAATGAAAATGAGGGAAAACATGGTGAACTTAAAATTAAAACATACCTTGGCACCATCAATGGACTGAAGATCAGAAGGGGGTTTGATATTGGGTTTGCTACTAGTATAACCCTCTTCCGCAACTCTCTAAAATCTCATTTTCGCTCCCACCTGTGAAAAGTGAAGAAACACTACGTGTTATAAACGTAAATGAGGATGGGTTTGGAGGGGTTTTGTAAAACAAAATTAATGCTTAATTTTTTTAAATATGCCAAAATTTTCCTTCCTAAATAATAATAAATATTCATTTAAATATATATTTTTTTTCACTTTCGTACTAAGTTTAAATATTCATTTAAATGCATTATTTTATTTTCACTTTCATACTAAGTTTTTAGCTTTATTTGAGAAACTAGCGCCCTCATGCATGTTTCTGGTGGGGTTTGAAAGCATTCATGGTATATTTGGTGTATTTATCATCAAAATTTTAATCTAACTTCAAGATTAGTATTTTTATGTAATAATTTGGTTGTTAAAGTTTATGGAGGTAGATATATTATATTTTTGGAATCTAATTTTAAGATTAGCATTTTTATGTAATAATTTTGTTGTTAATGTTTATAGAGGTAGATATATTATATTTTTGGAATTTGAATATTATATTTTTTGTTAGAGATAAGAAGGTAGATATATTGTATTTATGGAATTTGAATGTTATTAGAAGGAATCACATTTTTTGTATTGAAAACATTTAAGTGTAAGAAGGAAACATATGTTTTCAACTTGTTTGTATTGAAAATATTCAAGTATTCTTGCGTATTAGGTGGGTGCCAACAAAAGAGAGTATACAGTAAGGATTTAATAATTAAAAACAAGTGTTAGTTTCTTCAAAATTATGTTACAAATTTGGGAGTAGGGTAGTACCCTTATTTAGGTTAAATATATTCAAATTGTTGTGTGAATGGGTTTGTAAGACCCTACGTTTTTATCTTGAGAAAATGGAGTCCTTTCAAAGTCACTCACATAGTTTAGGTTGTTATAAGAAAAGTAGGTGTTTTTCCTTAAGATGTAAACATTTCATTTTAAGCAGTGTAATAATGTGGTTTCAACGAGGCATTAAAACATGGAACAAGCATGCACACTTGGGATTCTAGTGTTATGTTCTACTTGAGGCATGGGTGCACTTCCAAAAAGTCTCTAACAAGGATTGAAGAAGTGGAATAGTTAGAAGGGTTGGGGGGTTGTGGTCTCACTTAGAAGTGTAGACAAGCATGTTATGAACCATGAGAAGTTATGAAGCTAACTTAATACATTTGACAAGTTGCAGGAAGGAAACTTGGAATTGTTACTAAGTGAACATTCCTTGATTGAAGTTGATACCCTCTCCTTGCACTACCACTTTGCAAGGCGAAGAAGAAATGTGAAATATATGTGAAACCCACTAAAGAAGTTGTCAAGGTTGTTGCAACATATATAGGTGGTTTTTCGCATTGCAAAAGGTGTTGGAACTTTGAAGGTGACCATTATAGTAGATTTTGCATGGAGTGTTAAGGAGGTGCAAGGTTTTGATAAGGAGTGAAGTACACAAATCTAAAAAATAGGCCATATTGGGTTAGGATATTACTATTTTTGGACATCCAAAGTTGAAGGTGCATTTTATGGAGGTGTAGTCTAAGTGCCTTAGGTGTGACCCACATCTTATGAGTATCTTGGACTTTTGTTGTGTTTTATTGGTATTAGTGAATTATGTTTGATGAGCACTGACTAGAATGTGTTCCATGAAGGCAAATATCCCACACAAGTTTCAGATGGCTTGAAAATTTTGTATTGTAAGGTCTCTTATGCCCTAGTTTTGAGGAGAAAATTATAACCATATTAGAGTGTGATGGGTTGTATCATGGACTTAGGTCCACTTGCATGGGTTTAGGTGTAAAGGTACCCCATGAGTTGAGGGAAATGATTCCAATTCTTATCTCTATAGAGTGTTTATGATATAAGATTAGTGATTTTTTGTTGGGGGATGGAAGTGGGAGATAAGAAATAAGAGGCATTGAAATTTGTTGTAAATCAATCAAAAGAAAGGAAAAATGTCTCCTATTAGCAAAAATTTTCAAGTTTCCTCTTCAATAGGACTAAATTTTAGTTGGAGCTAGGGATTTTTCGTCTCAAAGGCATTGATTGGGTACTCTAGAATTCCAAGACCTAACATATCCAGAATAGTCCATTAGATAGATTTGTCAACGGCAAAGGTTGCAAAGACTAAGGTGCAAATATCCCCTTTTAATGTGGGTTTTAAACGTTCCTTTTGAGAATACTAAAAGCAAAGTCATGATCTTGAAAGGAGGTCCTTGATTTTACCAAAACCAAATGCCAATTCTTAATCCATGGTGTGATTCTTTATATTTGAGTTTGGCCTTCAATGCTGAGATCTATATTTGGGTCCAGTTATCACTATGTTGTTTCACTTATGTGTTGAGAAGGTTTTAAGGGCTATAGACGATAATATGCTTATTTTCCAATACCCTTCCCTTGAAACCTTGTAAAGAGATGATGTGCCCCATTTTTTGTCATAAAATTTCTACCAAAATCTCTTCATATGAGGATGCCCTTGAAGGGAGGGTTTGTAAAGGAAGTGGGAAAAACAATCATGTTGAGTCAAAGGAGGGGCATAGATTGCAAGTGTCACTAGAGGTCTTGAAAAAGGTTAAGGGGGATGGAGTTTACCTCCTATCGTAATGCCTTCTATTACATCATTCGAGGTGCTAAAGGGCACTAAATTTATGGTTCATAGGCGAAAGCTCACGAATATCTTAAAAATGAGAAGGTAGGTGTGATTTAGCATAGGATTTATTCCATAGACTGTTGTATTATTCAAATTGGTTTAATATAATTAATATTGGGTTGTACATATTTGTACAATATTTTTGTTAAAACGTTGTCTATACTTGTGCATGTGTAATTTACTGCTATTTATTTTTGACTGTGCAAAGTAGCTTTTGTTGATCTTCTTAGTTTCGTAGCGTTAGAGATTCTAAGATTCTATCCTAGACCCAAGATCCTGGAAATTCAAAATGGTATCATATGGTGTCTGAGCTACTTTGGAAGATAGTGAATTAGAGTGTGCATAATGAAGTACTACTTTAGAGGGAGTTAGTCACATTGTAAGTGACAATCTCAAAATTGCAGGCTAGTCTCCAGCATGAAGACAAGTTGGAGTGGTTGTCCAACTATATTCCATGGAAGGAAAGGATCAAGTTTGTCTTGTAGATCAACAAGATCTGGGAGTTCACCGAGAAAGCCATCAAGAAGCCAATTGATCTAAAGGAGCTGGAAGTGTCCAAGAAGAACACTCCGCCTAAGATGTTGATGGTTCTTCAAAATTTGTTCCAGATTAAGAATGAGAAACAAGTACAGGTATTGGTGGATAAGTTGAAGTACACCAAGATGATACAGGGTGAAGGAGTGACTTCATATCTGACGAGATAGTCTAAGGTCAAAGATGAGTTTGTTGTCATCGGTATTAAGAAGAGGAAGGTCATTACGATTAGTTTCAACTCGACACAAATCTAAACCCACTTTGAACACACCAAGGGGGATCTGAAGGGAAGCATTTGGTGCTCTTGTGCATATGTGGTTAAACAAAAAGGCCCACTTTCATTTGCATGAAGTGTTCCTGGTACAAATCCATGTTAGAGTCGAGACCCTGAAAAGATGAAGTCTAAGTACATTAAATGTATTGTCTATAAATAACCTCTCCAATAATCTAACACAAACATATAATGATGTCATTTAAATTGGAGGTGTAAATTACTTGCATTATGTTATAACTTTAATTTCTCCCCACAATATAGAGTCCAAAGCAACATGCCAAGATCTGTCAGGTGCTATGGTGTGCCAATGCATATCAAGGAGTATTATGGAGTGTTAAGGAAACACACGGGAGTGTTAGTTTCAAATGCATGGAAATGAATGAATAAGAGTGTGTGATAGGGAGTGCTAGTGAGTTATAGGAGTGCTAAGGAGGGAGTGAAAAGGTATGTTAGGTAGTGCTAAGGAATCCTAGAGTGTGAGGGCGACATGGCAAGATTGTGCCAAATTCCAGACTGTGGCAATGTGTGCGAGGGAGTATTAGGGAGTGTCCCCTTGGATTTCTTTGAGGTCAAGCGAACCGAAGATTTTTTGTATGGTTGTTTGGATAGCCAAATTTGTTATTCCCCATGAAGTTAGTAAGGTTCAACAAAACAAATAGGAGAGGCTTTTATTAATCACATAATTGATGAGGTGGTTAAACTGAACTATCCACCATGAAAGGGCACCACCATGAGAGCAATTATGGTTGAGAGCTATGCAAACACCAATTCCTTCCTACCTATTGTTATGGTTCGTTATGCGAACCCCTCCTTCCTTGTAAATAGTTAGCATGATAGTTACTCCAGCAAATCCCTCTCATTTCACATTTTTCCATAGTGTCAAAATCTAATTTTGAGAGGTTCAATGAGGAAATACCACATTAGAAATATCAAATGGGAAAACTAGCATTTTCGGGGCTTTCCATAATAGTGGTAGGATGCCTTCGATTGAGAGGCTCAATGAAACTTGCATTGAGACATTGAACTTTCCCCATCCAACTATGATGGTCTGCAACCAAAATGCGAACCCATCCTTCCTTCCTTACTTCCTGATGTAGGGTTTCAACCTGTCAAGTGTTATATGGAGGGAGGTTGGAGGCTTGTCAGATCCATTAAGTGTGTCCTATTGATTTATGAGGGTTTCACCCCGTGTTAGGTGTGTATCTATGCAAGAGGAGGGTTTCAAACCCGTTCAGTGTGCCTAATATGCCATATGATATTATTTTTTTCATAGTCTCCACATCAAAGCCAATTGACATCATCGATAAGGATCTCCTTGACCTATGCATAAGAAACCCATACCATATATGTTAGGGATGGGTGTAGTCCTCCTATGTGTATGTGGATGTTGGTCTAACCTTTTGCAATAGGCAGAGATAGAGCTTGTCTGATATCTATGTTTTACTTGTCTTCCATTAAGGGACAACAATAAGATGCTATGGCATAAAAGAAGGCATAAAAGAAGATAAGCACCAACAAGGGGTGCAAACAAGTTCATCCAACATATAGCATTAGCCAATTGGGATGATGTTATCACTACTAGTTGATTAGATTCAACCAAGAATTCCTTCTTGCTAGCTAAGGTTCGCAGTACACCTCTTCTCATCCTTACAACTACGACGAAAAGAATCCATCAGTGGGACAAGATCATATTATCTTAAATCAAAACCCTTATCATTTGGCATTTTTCAATATCCAAAATCTATTTTTGATGTATCTGATGACCATTATTTTTCTTCATCGAGCATAAAAAAAGAAGATTCTTTTTATTTAGTTAGAATGGAATTTCCTAAAATTGATCTTTGGGGATATCCTATAATAAAAAAGAGAAATTCCAAATATATGTGATATAGACGACCTATTTGAGGTGTCCTTGATGAGATAAGTAAGTGTCATCCCATAGTAGAGCTGCTAGTAGTGTCCCAAGATGAGACCTACTATATTATAGCAACTTTTCTCCTCATGAGATAAAAATGTGTTGTTGTTGGGAATTACACATCCAACATGCATAAGTCATGTGCAATCAAGAGGTAGGTTATCTCATTAGCACACCCACATTGTTCCCAAGACCTACCTCTGTTTGTTTGAATGTGCAGAACCAACAGTCACAAAAGAAGGCTAAACAAATGGCATGTGTCCAATAAATTTGTATTTTATGGGTTCTTTTAAATGAGTAAATTTTAGGGATTTGGTCCAATAATAATATAGAAAAATATAATTTCAATCTTAAAAAACATAAAAATATAAAAATTATCATTTCTAGAACTTTTTGAAATTCGAATTGGTGGACATCCAACTTGGCATCGTTGACCTCAAGTTGGAGAGAGCGAGACTTTGTGTTGGGCACAATATTGTTTTTATTATGAATTGGTTGGGTTCCCAAGTCACAAAAAAATTAGGGTTATATGTGAGGGTGTTAGTTTCAATCATTTTAGCCTATCACCAGTGATCAAATATGCTCTTAAAAGGTGTTGTTATGGTGTCAAGTCAATTTTGTTTCATTTCAGTGAGTCTTCAAATAAAAATTTGGTCATTGGTTAGTGTGTCTAGGGTTATTTCCACTCTCTCAAGAATTTCATATCCTGGTCACTTTCCCATCATGAAAATATCATTAATATCACTTTAGCCACATCATCATGGTCTCCATTCAAATCAGTGTCACCATTAGGTCATTACGGCTAAGGTCACAAAATCAGTCATTTCATGTATAAATGTGGAAAATGAGGAGTATCAATAGGTAAATTTGTTCAATAACAATTGATTTCAAATGTAATTTATGTTTTTATATGCAATCATGTTCCTAAGTTTATAAATTTATAAGAAGAGGTCCTAAGGCTACAAAAATCCAAAAGAAAGTGAATTGGTGAGGTGGGCCATCCTACCTCATTAATCACATAGACACCAAAATAAAATTATAAAAGAACATGGAGGAGATAATTCACACTTATTTTCACTTGTCTACCATCCTAGCATTGAGCTCCCACCTCTCCTTTGAAAAAAATTGTGATTCCATAGACCTCACTGGCAAAAATTGACTCTCATTGCACATAGAGAGCCTTCGATGTGCACCTACACAGCACATTGTGCACAAGAAGCTTTTGCTACGCACGGGGTAGAGTTGTCCAAAATTGTTGTTTGACCACCAAAATTCATTTTTCAAAGATCCTCTTCATTCATTTCATCCTCCAAGCTCTTTAGTAAGTAGGTTTAATCATTTTCATGCCCTCCTTTGCCTCATATGTCAGGAAAATGATCAAATACTTATTCTTCTATGGTTTACATGATTTTCATGGTTTTGATCCTCAAATGATGATTTGTTGCCCTAAACCCTATATTCCTTGTCCCTGCACCTCTATTTGCAGCAAATACACCATTTCCATCCATCACAAAGCCTTATCCCCTCATTTTCCATCATTTTCCTCTAAACCCTAATCTACCTTATCTCTCTCTAGGATAGGTCTGTGTTTTGGCCTTTTCCACCCCCTCCCCTCACTCATTTCCCAAAATTCCTTTTTTCCCTACTCAATGACATCATCCCCTACTCTCCTAAATTTCCTTACAAATTTAGGCAACTCCTAAGTCCATCATACCACCTCATTCCCTCACAACAACAAATTCCACTGTTTTTGATTGCCTTTCACGTAGGGTTTGAAATATGGAGCATGAATCATCACCATCATAGAAGAGGAAGTAAAAAAAGGGGGTAAAGGTACTGAGGTTTGAGCCCTCTAATTGGAATGAAATCATCTCCTCCCCATTTTTCATGAAATGCTTTGAAGATGTCAATTGTTTAGGGTTTTGTCAAAGAGTGCAGGAAGTAGGTTACCATGAGCATCTCGCAGGTATATTTTCCCTCACCTTGAAGGAAGGCAAGATCACTATTGCGGGGATTTATTTCATGTTTTCAGTGGATGCCATCTCTCAAACTACATGCATACCAAACCATGGTGAAAATTGGTTCAAAGGCATGAACCTAGACCTAGAAGAGTAAAAACCCTACTTGAAATCACAATACAAAAGAGCTCACTCACATTTTTTCCAATTCAGATACTTGTTGGAGAGATATGCACCATTGATGAAGGTTGTCATGAATTTATTCACATGTGAGGGTAGATTTTCTAGGCTATATCAATACCACACAAGTCTTCTCATGCACTTTAAAGCTGTCAAGTCTCTAAATTTGTCCAGCTACTTGTATAGGAGCCTAACCAAAATGTCTGAAAGGGTGAAATTGAAAGGAAAAGTGGATTATCCCAGCCTCTTTCTCCATAGCCTGATAAAGGTTATAATACTCCATTAGTTGACAGAGAAGAACGTGACGTGGGACACCTTCATTGAGGTGGCCTTGAAAACACATATAACCACTTCACTAAGCCAACACCAAACCATGTCAGTACATCCCATGGAGGTGGGGTCATCAAGAAAACATGATGAGGTTTCCAAGGCACCTAGGCATGAGGTTAAAAAGACATATCATAGAGGCAAAAGGCTTTTGTTTTCTACTCAAATTGAGGAAGGGGCCAAGCCTACTACATCAACAGAACAAGGATCACCATCACATCATGAGGCTTCTTTGCATGATGAGGAGCCCATTGATCATAACTTTGATCTAGTTTATTTGGAGGCACATGGTGAGCATAAAACCCTGCAACAAGTCATCAAAGACAAGGATTCTCAGATCATGGAGCTCAAGGACAATTTGGAAAGGGCCAAATTCATCATTTCATTCCTTAAGCAAGAAAATAGTCAACTTGAGGCAAAACAGCTAATCATGGAGAAAGAGCAATTCAAAGCCAAGAAACAAGAGAAGAAATGAAAGGAAGTGGTGTACCATGAGGACACTAAGAAGAATTAAGGGCATGTGGAAAGGAAGAGACCAAGGGAAATGGGCCTTAGGAAGGCACTTTAGAGGGAAAGAGAACAAAAGCCACCAATGGAAGAATTGACCTTTGAAGATAATATTTCCATGGAAATAAATGAGGACAAGGATATTTGTCTTGACAAATTCAATTTCCACCTTGAGAATCTACTTGACAAGGCCAACAAGGATAAAACGTTGCAAAATAAAATGGCCATCCATTATTACACAAGGAATCAGGTTGCCAAGGTCAAAATCAAGTAGTTGAAGGAAAAACTCAAGAAAACCCTAATCAGACAAGAGGAGAAGGGTAAGTTACATTTGTTTTCTGATGCATACATGATTGCATAATCAAGAAAACCCTAATCAGACAAGAGGAGAAGGGTAAGTTACATTTGTTTTCTGATGCGCCCATGATTGCATAACATATCTCATTAGGAATCTCTGGACAAAGTTCGGGAGGATTTGGATAAAAAATTGTGTTATGGTGAAACTTGAAATTGTTTAGCAATTTTCTGTTTAGGAGCACAGCAAGCTCACATTGCGCTTCTTCCTCAAGGCTCAAAATGATGGAAAATCAGTATTTTTGGAAATATTATGACCCCCTCCCAAAACCCATTTTCCCACTTTCCTGGTCTGGGGCTCAGTTTTTGAGAAATTTACAAAAATGAGGCTAAAAATCACCTTTGTGCCTCTCTTTTTCCATTTTGCTGCACACCTGGGGACACCTTGGGAGAATGGCCATATCTCAACCAAAAAATGGGTCCTTTTGTGTGAAAAAATACTCTAACGACATCTACACTCTCCCATATTTCTAGAAAAGGTTTCATTTCTAGATTTGGACTTCAAAAAGGCACTCAATAATGGCCTCCAACAGCTCGCTACACACCTAGAAATTTCTGAGATTTTTGTAAAATTTTCATTGTGTAATTTTTTATAATTCCTAGTTTGACTTTGGTAAAAGTAAAAAGGCTGAAGTAGATGAATGTGAGGGGTAAAATTGAATGTAAATAAGGGGTGGTTAGTCTTTGTAAGTTTTTTTGGTGTAAATTTGACATCATTTATGAGAGAGGTTGGAGTCAAAGTTAATTGTAGAAGTTGTTTTGAACTTCCCTAGACATTAGGGTTTGGTTAGAACAACTCATGGAATAGTTCCTAGAGTGATGGATTTGACTCATGAGAGTGGGGAGATGTTATTTTTGTCTTTATGTATCATTTTCTCAGTGATAGAATGACTTGGATTTCAGAGGAGAGAACTATTGTAGCTTGTACTTACACATTTTCTGGAAATCAAAGGACATAGTTTGCAGCTATTATCTAGGAATTCATGTGCAGTAAGTTTGTGATGTTGTTTTTTCTCTGTTATAGCTTTATATGAAAGATATTCATCTTCTATTTTCATTCATCAATTCTTCAATGGTTTTCCTTACAGATTATAAATATAATTCTTTGCATAAAGCTCTGTTTTGATGGAAAAATCATTATGTGTTACTTTCTTTCTTGCTTAATGAATTCATGTTTCATGCTCATTAAGACCTTTTGCCTCTTCTAAACACTACACTACACCGAAAAACCCTAAGATCTATCACAAAAGTAATGCTACGTTGCTCCTTTATAACTTTTCTAATGTAACCCTTTGATCCTCTAACCTAGCTACCTAGCTTTTCTCCCTTATCCAGTAACAAAAGCCTAAATTTTCCAAAATCCACCTGAGCCTAGCTATCTAGCATAAAATCCTTTACATTCAATTCCTCTCTTGCTTGTGATTTAATAGAGATAGCCCTCTCTGGTTTGGTATGGCTAGCTACCAAACTAAAAGCTTGGTCTGTGGTTACCTCCGTCGATCTCCTCATCAGCCTGGGACATTGTGGAGGATAACAAATGGCATGACAACCAGGGAGTGCCAAGGTGTTCTAATGAATGTAAGGTTCCCAAGTCATGGAAAAATGTAATGTTAGTTGTGAAGTCATGACTACCAAGGTGTGTTAGAGAATGCTAGGGCATCCTAACATGTGCCTGATAGTATGAAGACATGTCAAACAAGCTAAGATGTGCAAAGTGATAAGGCATGCCAAGATATACAAGGGTGTGACAATGCATGCCAGGGATTGTCAAGGCAACAAAAGGGAAGAACAAGTTAAACTACAAGGAAATGAGCACATAGCAGGGTTAAAAATTCATCAATTTACATTTTCCATGAGGGGCATTCTAGGCACACGCACACTGCATGCCAATAGTTGCCAAGTGCAAAGTGTCAATGCATTCTAAGTGAAAAATCTTCCTCCATTTCTTCTCATCTAGTTTCCAATAATTGATCTCAAATAAATTTAATATTAAACCATTCCAAAGTATACCAATTCATCTCAACACATGCCAAACATGCTAAGACTTGCCAAGTGCCAACAGATGCCAAGGGCCACTGTGCGTCAGAGAGTGTGATGCATGCTATGAAGTGGCAGAGCATATCGAAGAGTGCTAATGTGTGCTAGAGAGTGCCAATGCATGTTGAGGAGTGTTAGGGAGTACTAGGAAAACACAAGGGAGCACTAGGTGAAAATTCATGGAAGTGAATGAATATGAGGGTGTGTTAGGGAGTGTCAATGAGTGCTAGTTGTCATGCCAAGGAGGGAGTGACAAGGTATTCTAAGCATGGGCAAGGCATGCCAGGGAAAATTAAGGCATGTCAAGAAGTGCTAGAGTGTGCTAGGTAGTTCCGGGGTGTTCTAAAATGTGCTATATAGTGACAAAGCATGCCAGGTTCTAAGACATGCTAGGATGTGTAGGATGAGAGAGTATGCCAATATGCATCAAGGAGTTTCAAGGCAACAAAAGGAATAACCAAGCTAAAATGTAGGGAGATGAACACATAAGAGGGTCAATAAGTCGAGACTTTATCTTTTTCAAAAGGGGCATGCTAGGGACTACAAGGCATGCCAACACCTGATAGGGGATTGTTATGCTATGCTAGGGCATGCCAACATGTGCTTGGGTGTCCTACTCATGGAAAGATTTTCTAGGTACAAAGATGCTCGAGGACATGCGAGGTGTTGCAAGGAATGTTAGTGTATGGTTCCAAAGCATGTTAAGATGTGACATGAGTGTTGAGGAGTGTTAGGTATCTCTCATTAATAGAATTGATAGAGCTTGATTATGTATTAAATAATATAGTTCCTACACACACTAGTGGAACTTTATTTAAAGGAAATTTGCTAGATAATAAGCCTAATAGAGATGAATCATGTGTTGACTCATAGGAAAACTATATTCTTATGACTTGATGGAAATGATACACACTAATTACTTCTTAACAAATTGACTAACTATAACCATTGTGAACTTGGACACATAATGAAAAAGACTCCACAACAATGGTCTTAAATCATTATCTTTTGAAAAAAAATAGTAATAGGTACATAGCATCATCAAAAACTCATTGGAATGATCAATGATGATGAACATTTTTTTACCATCATCCAAAGTAACCAAAAAGAGCATTGGTGAGGTTCAATAAAATATCGTCACTAGAAGTGTCACCAAATAGAGAATTAGTGATGGGCCTTTAATGACACTCACCAAAAGGGTCACCAAAGAGAGAATTAGTGATGGGCCTTTAACGACACTCACCAAAAGTGTCATTGAAAATGGCTTTGGTGACAAACCTTAAAGGACCATCACTATATACACTTACAACAATGTTTTTTAAAGACTGTCACCATCTGTGACAATGGTGATGAACCTTAAAGGTCTGTCATGGGCATGAAGCGTCATCAAAAAATCATTGGAATGATCAATGATAATGAAATTTTTTTGGCCGTCACCAAAAGTAACCAAAAAGAGCATTGGTGAGGGTTAGTAAAAGATCGTCACTAGAAGTGTCACCAAAAAGAGAATTAGTGATGGGCCTTTAACGATCCTCACCAAAAGTATCACCAAAGAGAGAAATAGTGATGGGTCTTTAATGACCCTCACCAAAAGTATCATTCAAAATGGCTTTGGTGACAAACCTTAAAGGACCATCACTATATACATTTACAACAATCCATTTTTAAATACTGTCACCATATGCGACATTGGTGACGGACCTTAAAGTTTTGTCACAGGCATGATCCTCACCAATGACATTTTTTCTTGTAGTGATAGTACATTCAAATGTACTAATGTAGGAATACCATTCAACTCAAAAGCACAATATCTTACCCATTTATGAACTCTCTTCTTTGTACATGTAGCCAATTTTACTAACCAAGATTTTGCATGCACTTCTTTATTAAAATACACTTATCCACCAAGTCAGGATTGACATAACTATAATTAGATCGAGGGTCAATCAAAATAGAAACAAATTGATAAAAAATCTTACCATCCATCTCAATTATAGATGTCTAGTTATTTTCTTACCAGTTATCGAGTGGTACACAGATACAAGGAATTGTCTGCCCAATATCCCCAACATTTTACGCCTCCTGTTCACTATAGATATGAAGTCTACCACCATGATTCTGTGGATAATCTATCTTAAGATGTTCCTTGCCACATGACCAACACTCCAACCATCCTATACCATCACCTTTATTCTGGTGTTGTGACCCATGTTCTTATTTAGCTATGTTGAACTTCTTGTATGGCGCAACATTCTCTTTCTCTTCTACATTTTGAGACCTTTTTCTTTTCAAATGCAATTTACCTTTACCTTTATCTTTCCCTTTCAATCCTTGCTGACATTTTGTCTTACGCTTTGACTATTCATAGCAATGTTTCAATTTCCCAATAACTTCCTCAAGTGACCGAGGCTCATCATACTCAATTTGATCTCTAAATGATAATGGAAGTCCACTGAAAAATATCTGAGCTTTGGCCTTTCCATCCTTAATATATTGTACATAACTCAATAACTCCAAGAACTTGGTCATATACTCCTCATCTATCATTGATCTCATCTTTAGCTCATAAACGCCTTGGATTTTCTATCATAGTACCTTTTTGACAAGTATTTCTTCCTGAAGAGTCTCTTGAATTCCTCCCAACTCAAGTCTTATGTCCTGATGTCTCTGACCCATTTTACATCTTCCCACCAAATGTTTGATTTCCTTTTGAGGCTGAAGATAGCTATTATGGCCTTCATATTCTATGTGTACTCATGCAGTTCAAAGAACTTCTTTATCCCAAGTAACCAAGCCTCTGCATCCTACGACTTCTTGAAATCCCCATCAAAAGTAGGTGTCTTAGATTTCTTAAACTCTTCTATAATGTATCCCCTATCACTTCTCATGTAATGGTGATAATAGTGACGATCATAGTTCCTGTCAGAACTAGAACTCGAACAGTACCTATGTCTATCACCTATCCTATCTTGAGTGTCCAAGAACCTGCCATGTTTGATCGTGGCATTCCTATCCGACCCATGCCCACTGTTATGCTCCTATACCAATAGGTGTCATATTTCATGATTGACTTAATGAGCTCTGTAATATGCACATACCTTTTCTTGTTTCAAAGGTTTTCCATATTGTCAAAAAATCAAAAAATTTAAAAAATGTAAAGAGAATATACCCTAAAAGAAAAATCAAAGGGTAAAAAGAATAAAATGGTCAAAAAAGTGAAATAAATGAACCCCAAGCAAAAATAGACCAGGAAAGTGTGCAAGTCCAAATGCCACTACTATTTCATTTTCTGTAATAAGCAATTGTGTGTAGCTTGTTAAAATTTTGCCACAATTTATGAAGATTCAAACAGCTTAAATTTGGCTCATTCATATTTTAATTTCATGTGTTAGAGATAGAGAATAAAATCTAACCAAACTATTTAATCTTGGCAGATAAGTAGATAGGTAGAGTAAATAAAAAGGAGTTCAATAGTTTAATCTGAGCCCCCAAACAAAAATAGACCAGGAAAGTGTGCAAGTCTAAGTGCCACTACTATTTCATTTTCTGTAATAAGAAATTATGTGCAGCTTGTTAAACTTTTGCCACAATTTATGAAGAGCCAATAATCTTAAACTTGGCTCATTCATATTTGAATTTCATGTTTTAGAGATAGAGAATAAAATTTGACCAAACTGTTTAATCTTGGCAGGTAAGTAGATAGGTAGAGTAAATGAAAATGAGCTCAATAGTTTAATCTGCGCCCTTGGATGTATAAGTGCAGACTTAGGTGGGCTTGCCATGTAAAGAAAAGAAAAGTTGATAATGGTTTTGTCAGTCTAAGTGCACTCAAATAAAGAAGGAAAAAATGCTAGGTTAAAGTAGGTAGGGTAAGTAGATGGTGTTGCAGAATGATACTTGTGATGACTAATGTCTCTAAATGTGTTACATTTAACTTTTATCACAAATGCAAGGCAGACATTATACTTGATGCAGTTCAAGCAAGAAAAGGTTAAATAATTAACTTCCATTCACATTTTTCCCTCAAGATTTCATTAATTTCCCCTAAGTATTAAGGTCTTTGAAAATCAAAGGGGCTCAGAGCATTTCTTTGACTTCTGAAGGGACCGGACCCTCGGCCCAATGGTCTCAAAGTCTAGGTACTCAAAATCATCCATTTGTTATTCATCTCGTTTCATAAAGTTTGCCTAAGTAAAAGTCCTATTTTACTTAGGAAAATGCATAATATCACCTAAAAACCCATTTTCCCACTTTAGCCTAAGTTTAATGTAAATATTTAAGACTTACTTAGCGCTTGTTTTCATTTCACTTCATGTTAACTATTAACATATTTATTATATAACTCCCAAATAAATTTTAACCCTTCCCATATTATGTAATTACATATAAATTCCCAAAATATTATGTATCCCCGCCCCGGTTAAATATAACCATAAACGGTATTAAACAGGGATTAATAAATTTATCTGGAATTTATTAATAACCTTCCTCGCTTCACCAAAATACGGGATTAATTAACCATTTGAATTAATTAATAACCATCCCCCTAACCAATCAAAATGCCCCCGATACGATTAAAACTTTGTTTATTATGCCAGGCCCATTGTATTAAATCCCCACCATATCCCATGCCCATCCACCATCCAATCAATCCATTTTCATCTGACAACTGAGGACAATATCGTGCCCCCCTAGTGATCGCGCTTTAACTCGCAATCACCAAGCGGTTTTGCCCCCGTACTCCCGCCACGTGTCACGCAACCGATGTGATCGCTCTCCCTCTGCCCGATACCACTTGACTCCAAAAGTGGTGCGATACAAACCACTTACCACCCTCCACACAACGACAAGACGTCACATACAACTTACGTCATCCACCCAATAAATGCAAAAAGACCCGCCAACCTGAAGTTCGTTAAATAAACGATAAAATGTCATTTTCGTTGTAGTTTTCTGCGTCCCAAGCTCCCATGCAAAATTAATGATCGAGTCCATCGTTCTAGTTTCCCAACTGCCACCCAACTAGAAAGACTACAACAACGAGCTCACAGCCTGTCAACCAACCTTCCATTGTACGATTTTCTTCTTTAACACAGGTATTTATCCAGTTTGCCCTGCAACCCCGTAATTCCAGTTTTCCACTGAGAAGTCTACCAGAGAAAGGTCAAATTCAAATTAAAAATAGTTTGTAGCTGCCATAAAAAAAACCCCAAACCTGCTGTTTAGTTTGTTTTCCCATAGAAAGCCCGAATTCCATTTTGAATACACAAGAACCAAATATGGAAGCCCCTATAGCCCTGAATTTCGTGTCCATGAATGCACCACATAAAGACTTAGATTATCTACCCCTGGTCGACAAAGATTTTCAAATAAAAGATTTATCTGGTGATAGTAACCATCTCAAAATCTTCTGCCAAATCAGAGATAGTCATCTGAGTAAGTCTGACATTTTTGGACTATGGGAATCTAACCTTCCCATGTATTTCCTCCCCTCAGTCCATGTTTTCCCAGAGATAATTCATCACTGATATGCCAATTATGACCCTGTCCATAGAGAAGTTATGTCCCCATCCCAAACTGTCCTTTTCCCCATAACCGCTAAATCTATCAATGAAATGATACAGTTCCATTCCACTCAACCCCTTGCTCCTCTTTCCCTGGGATATCTACTTGAAAAAGCCTCTCAGTTATCTCAATCAGAAATAAACCGCATTGCTCAATTATTTATGTTACCAAGCTACCAGCCCAAGGGTCCACCTCCATATCTGCATACTTGTTTCACTGAAACTAGTAGACTCATTGTTGACGTGATATCCCTGATAATGGGATTCAACTCCAGTGAATTTGTTGATAATACTACCCTAGTGTTACTATCAATATTCACTCCAGGACAGCCCCCTGCTGTCAAATATGACTATGCCACTTTCATTGCCAATAAAATCCATGATCAATTCATGAACTTGGAAAGAGAAGGAGTTTTCAAATACACATCTTTTATATACCACCTTTTGTTATATCATCAACCAAACAACTTTCCTTTCCCCATCAGGAAATTGGACTCAAAAGGAAATCAAAGGTCAGTGATCTTTTGGAGTTCAATCTTTCATAAAACCCTGGAGTCTCCTTACACTTATAATGAGTTCATTGATTTATTCATACATCCAGCAACCGCTTTGTTGATAGGAATTTCCCCTCCTAGGATTAGTGGTGACATGAAGAAAATTCTCCAACTCTCTAAGCAGTACAGGATAGGTGACTGGTACCTGTATAAAAACCACACAAAAATCAGAATTTATGGGTGTGAACTTTGCCCTTTCAAGTTGCCTAAATATGTTCCCATGAGATTATTTGCACTAGAGTATTTCAGATAGATCATCAATGCAGATTTGGTCCATTTTTGTGCTGCAAAGAAGAAAGCACAATTAAGAATAAAGAACCAGCTAGGCCCTTTTGTCATCAATTCTAGAGATGCATGGCAAGAAGCTGAAAAGATTTTAGAAGACTGCCTTAAATCAAGAAAAAGTTTTTGGTAGGTGCCATATGACCCTAACAGTTTCATATGTGACAGAAGGACAAAAAACATGTTATCTCCCTATATCCACCATAGGATCCCAGAGATTGAGAATTTTTCAAACTTGGATGAATGGGTAGAAGGGACCCTAATAGAAGATATTAGTGAACAGGAAAAAATGGAAAATGCTATGAGAGATCCTGAAAAGACCTTTGACCTGGACTCTTTTGGACAGTTACCATTCAAGCTACCTCAAAGATCAGACGTTGGTACATCTTCTGCTGGAACTTCTCAGTAGCCTCCACAGGAATCCAACATACCAACTACAGGAACTTCCAAAGGCAAAGAAATAGAGACCAAAAAGTGGCCTACAATGACATATCAGCCTAGAATATCCAAAGAATAGAGTCAAGTGCAAATTCCTTCAGCCCAAACTAAAGTAGCAGAAAGTCCAGCATTGCAAACTCCTCTAAATGAGGAAAGACATAAAAAGAGAGACAGAGAAACCACCACCCCTATCAGTGGACCCACAGGAGAGCCTGGAGAAAAGAGGCAAAGACTGAACCCTCTGTCAGAAGAGGAAATAATTAAATAAACTGTAGACAGCAAGAGAGAAGAAAGAGCTAGCCAACAAACTTTCACAGTGGGAGGAACATCTGCTAGCTCACAGATGAAAGAATTAGAAAGACAACACAGTACAGAAATGTCATCCCTTAGGCCAGAAAGCAAACAAGCCTCAGACATCAAGAAGACCTTCACAGAGATAAAAGCCAGAAATGATCCCATAAGACTTCAAATTTACAGTTAGTATTTGAAAATGGCCCCCACAAACTAAAAGAGATTAATGTCAGCCTATGTCATTAAAGAAGGAAAAATGTTAATGAGTTACTTTAAGCTGAAGGTAAAACAACCCCAGTCAGCAGTAGATTACATTAGAACAAACTTGGAGGAACTAGCCAAAGATATTCATCCTATGGACCAAATTGAAATTCACAAGAATACTGGGGAAATGGTCTATTTCGCACTGACTGGCAAAGCAATGTTGGCCCACAAGTTACAAAATTCCTTGGACAATACAACTACTCAATTAAATTTGGAGAAAGCCTCTTCTGTGGCCAAGAATAACATAATCAAATCATTGGAAGAGATCATCATTGGATTGGGACATGATCCCAAAGATGCTAAAGGCATAAATGCACTAATCAAGAAAAAAGAAGAGGAAATTGCTGCCCTGAGGAAACAACTGAAGCTACCTCCTTCAAGGCATCCACAAACTGCAGAAGTTATACAATAGAAATCTGAAGAGGATATGATGGGCGTGGTCTTGAAACTTAATGAAAGATTAAATGACACAAAGCAGGCATTAGAAAATCACTGAAGGAAAAGAAGGGAGAGTCAACCTCTCAGCCTCCTGAGGTAATTCTCATAGTCTCAACTACAGACCCCTCTACACTTGGAACAACATTAGCTCCAAATGTCCCAGCAGTCACAATAGAGGTAATCACAGGTACAATTGCAACAGGTACATCAACAACAGGAAAAACACCAGGCATCAGTGCTAATTTAAGCACAGAAGAATTAATAAAAGCCATGGAAGAAATGAGATTACAAGTTACAGAGCTGAAACAGGTAAAAGAGCAATTGGCTAAGGCAGAGAAAAATTATGATATCTCCAAAATAAGTGTTGTGGAAAAAACTAGGGAGATTAAAGCCTTAGAAAGTAAAGTGAAAACATTAGAACAAGAGCTCACTTTTGATAATCCCGTAGCAAAGATTAGGAAGATCCTTTGGACTAACATCATTTAGTCTATAAATGATTTGTGGCCATCTATCCAAGTGATATATGAATAGATCGACTTAATAAAAATAGCCCATGGAGCAATTCAACAGACAAGAGTGTTAGAGTCGGTCTTGTCATCCCTCCATCAGAGATCATTTCTCTTATTGCATTTCATTTTTAGGTGTGTCATTCAGCTCATTCATCTGCATTCCGTTAGGGGCATGCCATTGTCTGACGGAAGGGCTTTGTTTTCTCGTTTCCCTCATGTTTATACACGCCGGGTTGGTCGAAATTTATCGAAGTTCATCAAAGTTGATTTCAGCCATTTACAGTCATAGAAAGTATTTTAGTCAAAAAGAGTCATTTCAATTTCTAGGTCTAGGGTTTGGTCTTCAGAATGTCAAATAACGCCCACAAGTCATGAGGATGTCTTCAATAAGTTTTCATTCCAAAATTCGTATTATCAATAATGCTAAAGGACGTTTCTTCTTCAAAACATTGTTTTAAGGAAGAAATCGTCAAATTAATTGTTTGTAATAAGTATGTATTTATAAAGTCCTCCGTCATGAAGTACTTCAAATGTAGCCTCTGGTAATCCTTTGCCGAAGTCCAATGCCACCATCCCTGCAAAAATAAACCGAGAAAAGCCACCATTTTAAGCCAAATTCAAAAAGGAAATTTGAAAAACAGAGTTGTATTAGAATGTGAAAAAGTGTCGATGCCAAACATTACAAAGATGGGTTTTGAGAAAAAAAATCAAAGCCATGTCTTTATCAAGATATTTCTATGCATATCAATGTCATTTACATTCAAGAGCTCATGTGAAAGCTGGCTCAAGCTATGGAAGGGAAAAACTTGTAAATTTTCAAGCCAAGACTGCATTTAGAGTGCACGCGACGCATTGAAGGAAGTCACGACACATCCACAAAACGCGACACATTGGGTCGATTCTGACAGAGTTAATTTGCTCTAGCACAACGCACAGAGCTGACGTAGCACACTGGGTGTACGCGCGGCTCACAGAGCCTCCAAGGCAAAATTCATCATAGCTTCAATAAAAATCAAAACAATTTCATTTCTTCTGCTCTAACCAGGTTTTTCGAATTGGATGGAAATTCAAAATTGAACGTATTCGATATAGTTTTGTCTCCTACGCAAGAGATAGGACCTCAAAAGTGCCTTGCATTTAGTGCTGATGGATCTAAGCTTGCTACTGCAGAAGAGGATGGACTATAGACTCACAGCATTCCACTTCTTTGATTCTCATCTTCGTAGTGAACCAGAGAAATATACTAATGTTTTGTTGTTGTCTTTGACAACCATGATGCATCTAAAGCTGCTACACATTAACGTATTGTCTGAGATGGATCTTATTGAGAGTTATGGAGAGCTCGTGCAAACTCTTTCATATTTACAACAATATCTAAATCAGGATCCTCGTATAGAAAACTCACCAATGCATTGTGTGAGGTGAATGAAGACTTTTCCTTGGTTAGTTTTGCAACCTTGGACATCCAGGATAAGGAAAGTATTGTAGATCTTGTTAAGCAAATGGATATGTGTTCACTCGTATTGAAGGAGATTTTGGTGAGATTAGCAAAATTGCAGTTGGGCTCGTTCATTAACAATACATTTTTTTTTTCCTTCATTAAAGGCGAAATCTTATTTAAAAGCCATTTTTATTAACAGTTAGTTTTTATTCAAACGACAAATGTAAAGGATAAAAATCAAAGGCTGAAGCCTAAATTTAAAATGAACATATCAACCATAACAGAGAAATAGGATTGGATGCCTATTTTTGTATTCAGTTACGATTCAAAGGGATTTACACCTATAGATTTCACCTCTTCATTGGTCATAAACAGATTCGAGTAGAAAATGTGACGCTGCTCCTTTTATAGATGGTTGGCTTTTCATCTTTTGTTAATAATGATTAAACAATCCCCTATTTTTGGTTGATATGTTTTCTCATAGTTGATTTTATTTATTGTATTGAAAATCATTTGTAAGAGGTCTAAGTTCTGGGAAAGGTGTGGAAGAAAATGCAGCGCTTCACTGTACAGTTTGGCCAAGAAAATAATAAAATGATGTAGCTCTGATTCATGAGATTCATGTGGTATGAGTTTAGCATATGTTTCTTCTTTCTATTTCATATGTATCTTGTTATGTTTTACAGTTAATTCATAATCATTTCCAGTTGAATGTTTTCAAGTAAGAAAGGTAGAATCCAGTTTATTGCTCTGCCTTGGAAAAGCATTCATCCTCTATGTGTCTTTTTTTGTTTAAAAAGGATTCATTGGTTATGCCCTTTTCAACCTCTCAACAGTCTTTCCACTCCATATTATTTCAAATTTGATTGCTAAAATTCCTACCTATCTTGCCTCATGAAACACTTTGTGTCTTTGATTTAATTTCTCAGCTCATGCTATGTTGTTCTTTGTCCCATGCAGCCCTGAAAACTCAGTCATTTATTAAACTACCTCTTTCATATATATTTACTAGCCTAAAATCAGTATCCATTTTGAGTCATCTCAAACCCTATTGCTTGTTTTTACTGAGTGTGACCTGGAGAGAGCCCTCTCCTATCCTCGTAGGGCTAGCTACGACGCTGAGCGTGGTTTGTGGTTACCCTAAGTTTTGCCTTCCTTTAGCCTAAGGCAGATTTAGGCTCTAACATAGTGGCGACCATACTGGGGAAAAATGGTTTGCTCGTTGGTGTTGTTTGTTTTATGAGCTACAAACGGAGCCTGAAGTTATGCCAGGTAGCCTTCGAACTGCTCTTGCTCTGCGAGTGCATAGTAGATAAATACTGCTTCAGTCAATGTCCGGTCTATCTTGTGAATGTGACTCTCGATTTGTAGATTGTCTTGCCCCAGTACGTGTATCAAGTTCAGATCTGATTGTTGATGGTGGACAACTATCATACATATGAAGGCTGAAACATTCACCTGGCGACTCCAACTCAATCCAAAGATTCTAGTGCTCGCTGATCCATTCATGCAATGGTAGGGTATGTGCAAAACCCTACACTTTGTGAAGTTGTAAAAGAAGTTAGAGATCAGTTAGCAGATATTGAAATTAATGAAGAAGTTTTCATTGTCATGCTTCACTGTTTGAGATCTCCGAAGTTTCCTCTTGAAGCTAAAACTGGTTTTTGCGAGTTACTTGTTGAAAACGTTGAGAAGGAGATTCAGTATTTAAATGATCAGATCCAATCATATGAATTCTGAGATCCAAAAAAGTTCTTAGAAACTCTCCCTCCTTCAAAACAAGAAACAATAGAGCTGCCTGTGGATGTTTGCATTGACAGTGTGCAGCTGGAAGTATGTATTGCGGAGTTGGGGCAGCAAACAGAGTCTGGATTTTGTGAGCCTATTGCAATGTACATGGAAATATTTTTTAGTTTGAATGATAGATTAACTTTTCTTTTACATAACCAGACGCATTATGTGCATGTATGGCTACCATCAATTACATCTGTCTCCTAGTGGAAGCACTCTCGAGCAGCATCCTTGTCACAGTTACTTGAATGGTTGATCTGGCATTATAGTATTACTTGATCTATTGGCTCTGCAGCAAAGTAGGGTAGATTTTGTAAATAAATAAGCAGCCAAAGGTAGCATTTCGTTCCCGTTTCATTATAGTTTTGGTTTGAGTTTGTCGAGTCAGTTTTTCAGTCATTTTGGTTGCAAAATTGAGTTGGTTTGAGTCAAGTTTTAGTTAATAAATGAGTCAAGAGTTTTGTGTTGTTTTTCGAAATAATGATTCCATAGCCCAATGGATGAAGGCACTATCTGCTCTCCCAAATATCTGCAGTTCTTGGCACCTCCTAGGAGCTACCATCCCCATTGGAGCCAATGTTAGAGTCGGTCTTGTCATCCCTCTGTCAGAGATAATTTCTCTTATTGCATTTCATTTTTAGGTGTCTCGTTCAGCTCATTCATCTGCATTCCATTAGGGGCATGCCATTGTCTGACGGAAGGGCTTTGTTTTCTCGTTTCCCTCATGTTTGTACCTGTCGGGTTGGTCGAAATTTATCAAAGTTCATCAAAGTTGATTTCAACCATTTACAGTCATAGAAGGTATTTTGGTCAAAAAGAGTCATTTCAGTTTCTAGGTCTAGGATTTGGTCTTCATAACGTCAAATAACACCCACAGGTCATGAGGATGTCTTCAATAAATTTTCATTCCAAAATTTTTATCATCAATAATGCTCAAGGATGTTTCTTCTTCAAAACTCTGTTTTGAAGAAGAAATCATCAAATTAATTGCTTGTAATAAGTATGTATTTTTAAAGTCCTCCATCATGAAGTACTTCAAATGCAGCCTCTGGTCATCCTTTTCCAAAGTCCAATGCCACCATCCCTGCAAAAATCAATCGAGAAAAGCCATCATTTTAAGCCAAATTCAAAAAGGAAATTTGAAAAACTGAGTTGTATTAAAATGTGAAAAAGTGTCGATGCCAAACATTACAAAGATGGGTTTTTGAGAAACAAAAATCAAAGCCATGACTTTATGAAGATATTTCTATGCGTATCAATGTCATTTGCATCCAAGAGCTCATGTGAAAGCTGACTCAAGTTGTGGAAGGGCAAAACTTGTAAACTTTCAAGCCAAGACTGCGTTTAGAGTGCGCGCGGCGCATTGGAGGAAGTCGCAGCACATCCACAAGACGCGACGCATTGGGCCGATTCTGACTGAGTTAATTTGCTCTGGCCCGGTACATAGAGCCGATGTGGCGCTCTGGGTGTACATGCAGCGCATAGAGCCTCCAAGGCAAAATTCATCACAACTTCAATAAAAATCAAAACAATTTCATTTCTTCCGCTCTAACCAGGTCTTTCGAATTAGATGGAAATTCAAAACTGAATGTATTGCATATGATTTTGTCTCCTATGCAAGAGATAGGACCTCAAAAGTGCCTTGCATTTAGTGCTGATGGATCTAAGCTTACTACTGGAGAAGAGGATGGACTATAGACTCGCAGCAGTCCACTTATTTGATTCTCATCTTTGTAGTGAACCTGGGAAATATATTAATGTTTTGTTGCTGTCTTTGACAACCATGATGCATCTAAAGCTGCTACACATTAATATATTGTCTGAGATGGATCTTGTTGAGAGTTATGGAGAGCTCGTGCAAGATCTGTCATATTTACAACAATATCTAGATCAGGATCCTCGTACAGAATACTCACCAATGCATTGTGTGAGGTGAACGAAGACTTTTCCTTGGTTAGTTTTGCAACCTTGGACATCCAGGAAAAGGAAAGTATTGTGGGTCTTGTTAAGCAAATGGATATGTGTTCGCTCGTATTGAAGAGATTTTGGTGAGACTAGCAAAATTGCAGTTGGGCCCGTTCATTGACAATACATTTTTTTTTTCCTTCATTAAAGGCGAAATCTTATTTAAAAGCCATTTTTATTAAAAGTTAGTTTTTATTCAAATGGAAAATGTAAAAGGATAAAAATAAAAGACCGAAGCCTAAATTTAAAATGAAGATATCAACCATAGCAAAGAAATAGGATTGGAGGCCTATTTTTGTATTCAGTTGCGATTCAAAGGGATTTACACCTACAAATTTCACCTCTTCATTGGTCATCAACAGATTCGAGTAGAAAATGTGACGCTGCTCCTTTTATAGATGGTTGGCTTTTCATATTTTGTTAATAATGATTAAACAATCCCCTATTTTTGGTCGATCTATTTTCTCATAGTTGAGTTTATTTATTGTATTGAAAATCATTTGTAAGAGGTTTGAGTTCTGGGAAAGGTGTGGTAGAAAACTCAGCGCTTCACTGTACAGTTTGGCTAGGAAATTAATAAAATGATGCAGCTCTGATTCATGAGATTCATGTGGTATGAGTTTAGCATATGTTTCTTCTTTTTGTTTCATATGTATCATGTTATGTTTTACAGTTCATTCATAATCATTTCCAGTTGAATATTTTTAAGTAAGAAAGGTAGAATCCAGTTTATTGCTCTGCCTTGGAAAAGCATTCATCCTCTGTGTGTCTTTTTTTGTTTGAAAAGGATTCATTGGTTATGCCCTTTTCAACCTCTCAATAGTCTTTCCACTCCATATTATTTCAAATTTGATTGCTAAACTTCCTGCGTATCTTGCCTCATGAAACACTCTATGTCTTTGATTTAATTTCTCAGCTCATGTTGTGTTGTTCTTTGTCCCATACAGCCCTGAAAACTCAGTCATTTACTAAACTACCTCTTTCATATATATTTACTAGCCTAAAATCAGTATCCATTTTCAGTCATCTCAAACCCTATTTCTTGTTTTTACTGAGTGTAACCTGGAGAGATCCCTCTCCTGTCCTCGTAGGGCTAGCTACGAGGCTGAGCATGGTTTGTGGTTACCCTAAGTTTTGCCTTCCTTCAGCCTAAGGCAGATTTAGGCTCTAACATAGTGGCGACCATACTAGGGAAAAATGGTTTGCTCGTTGGTGTTGTTTGTTTCATGAGCTACAAACAGAGCCTGAAGTTATGCCAGGTAGCCTTCGAACTACTATTGCTCTACGAGTGCGCAGTAGATAAAGGTTGCTTCAGTCAATCTCCAGTCTAGCTTGTGAATGTGACACTCGATTTGTAGATTGTCTTGCCCCAGTACGTGTATCAAGTTCAGATCTGATTGTTGATGGTGGATATTGATCAGATATATGAAGGCTGAAACATTCACCTGGCGACTCCATCTCAATCCAAAGATTCTAGTGCTCGTTTATCCATTCATGCAATGGTAGGGTATGTGGAAAACCCTACGCTTTGTGAAATTGTAAAAGAAGTTAGAGATCAGTTAGCAGATATTGAAATTAATGAAGAATTTTTCATTGTCGTGCTTCATTGTTTTAGATCTCCGAAGTTTCCTCTTGAAGCTAAAACTGGTTTCTGCGAGTTACTTGTTGAAAGAGTTGAGAAGGAGATTAAGTATTTAAACGATCAGATCCAATCATATGAATTTTGAGATCCCATAAAGTTCTTGGAAACTCTCCCTCCTTCAAAATGAGAAACAATAGAGCTGCATGTGGATGTTTGCATTAACAGTGTGGACCTGGAAGTATGTATTGCAGAGTTGGGGCAGCAAACAGAGTCTGGCTTTTGTGATCCTATTGCAATGTACATGGAAATGTTTTTCATTTTGAATGATAGATTAACTTGTCTTTTACATAACCAGACTCATTATGTGCATGTATGGCTGCCAGAAATTACATCTGTGTCTTGGTGGAAGCACTCTCGAGCAGCATCCTTGTCACAGTTACTTGAATGGTTGATCTAGCATTACAGTATTACTTGATCTATTGGCTCTGAAGCAAAGTAGGGTAGATTTTGTAAATAAATAAGCAGCCAAAGGTAGCATTTCGTTCCTGTTTCATTGCAGTTTTGGTTTGAGTTTGTCGAGTTAGTTTTTCAGTCATTTTGGTTGCAAAATTGAGTTAGTTTGAGTCAAGTTTCAGTTAATAAATGAGTCAAGGGTTTTGTGTTGTTCGTCGAAATAATGATTCCATAGCCCAATGGACGAAGGCACTGTCTTCTCTCCCAAATATCTGTAGTTCTTGGCACCTCCTAGGAGCTACCATCCCAATTGGAGCCAATGTTAGAGTCGGTCTTGTCATCCCTCCGTCAGAGATCATTTCTCTTATTGCATTTCATTTTTAGGTGTCTCGTTTAGCTGATTCATCTGCATTCCGTTAGGGGCATGCCATTGTCTGACAGAAGGGATTTGTTTTCTCATTTCCCTCATGTTTATACCTGTCGGGTTGGTCGAAATTTATCAAAGTTCACTAAAGTTGATTTTAGCCATTCACAGTCATAGAAGGTATTTTGGTCAAAAAGAGTGACTTCAGTTTCTAGGTCTAGAGTTTGGTCTTCAGAATGTCAAATAACGCCCACAGGTGATGAGGATGTCTTCAATAATTTTTCATTCCAAAATTCGTATCATCAATAATGCTCAAGGATGTTTCTTCTTCAAAACTCTGTTTTGAAGAAGAAATCGTCAAATTAATTATTTATAATAAGTATGTATTTTTAAAGTCCTCCGTCATGAAGTACTTCAAATGCAGCCTCTGGTCATCCTTTTCCGAATTCCAATGCCACCATCCCTGCAAAAATCAACCGAGAAAAGCCATCATTTTAAGCCAAATTCAAAAAGGAAATTTGAAAAACAGAGTTGTATTAAAATGTGAAAAGATGCCGATGCCAAACATTACAAAGATGGGTTTTTGAGAAACAAAAATCAAAGCCATGTTTTTATGAAGATATTTCTATGTGTATCAATGTCATTTGTATTCAAGAGCTCAAGTGAAAGCTCACTCAAGCTGTGGAAGGGAAAAACTTGTAAATTTTCAAGCCAAGACTGCATTTAGAGTGCGCGCGACGCATTGGAGGAAGTCACGGTGCATTGGGCCAATTCTGATTGATTTGATTTGCTCTGGCGTGGTGCACAGAGCCGACGCAATGCTCTAGGTGTAGACGTGGTGCATAGAGTCTCCAAGGCAAAATTCATCACAGCTTCAATAAAAATAAAAAAAAAATCATTTCTTCTGCTCTAAGTAGGTTTTTCGAATTGGATGGAAATTCAAAACTGAACGTATTGGATATGGTTTTGTCTCCTATGCAAGAGATAGGACCTCAAAAGTGCCTTGCATTTAGTGCTGCTGGATCTAAGCTTGCTACTGGAGAAGAGGATGGACTATAGACTCACAACAGTCCACATATTTGATTCTCATCTTTGTAGTGAACCTGGGAAATATACTAATGTTTTGTTGCTGTCTTTGACAACCATGATGCATCTAAAGTTGCTACACATTGGTGTATTGTCTGAGATGGATCTTATTGAGAGTTATGGAGGGCTCGTGCAAGATCTATCATATTTACAACAATATCTAGATCAGGATCCTCGTACAGAAAACTCACCAATGCATTGTGTGAGGTGAATGAGGACTTTTCCTTGGTTAGTTTTGCAACCTTGGACATCCAGGATAAGGAAAGTATTGCAGATCTTGTTAAGAAAATGGATATGTGTTCGGTGGTATTGAAGGAGATTTTGGTGAGATCAGCAAAATTGCAGTTGGGCCTGTTCATTGTGTTGATGCCCTGAAAATCGTTACATCAACATCGGGGGATAACCACCCTGTCCGGACCTTAATACAACTCCTTTTCCATTTGGGATGGTGGCTCTAACTGGATATAATGGGACCAGTTTCCCAGTAATGAATAAAAAGGGGTGGATGAATGATTGGTTTTATAATAAGTGATAATGAATGGAGGACTTATTCTATGAGCGAAAATGTACATGACTATTTTATCTCGGGAAGCTTCTATTCTTAATTGCAATGTTTGGTGATCTGTGTTCATTGGTAGGCATATAGATGACACTATTCAATAAACAAAGACATTCATTTAAATAATAATTTCTTCGTTCAAATAGTTGAACAAAGCAATTGATAAAACGATGTTACACTTCTCTTTTTATATTACTAATACACGCATGATTAGAAGAATAGCAAACTGTAAACATCCAGTAGTGGAAAATATAAAGTCTGTTGTTAAAACACATTCATATATTCAATAATAGCAAGAATGATCAAAAAACAATTCACATAAAAAGAATAAATTCAGATATAGTTAATAGTACCATATGAGCTGCAAATCATTCCCAACGTCAATCGCAATTTGAATTCCTTCTTCTGACTCAGAAATACTTTCAAATAAAGGCAGTAGTGCACATCCACATAAAAGCTTCATTATCAAAATTTGGAAAAATTGGTCCAGTTTTCATAAAAGAATATGCCTGAAGTACAGTAGTGCAACTTCAGGCTTAAGTCATATACGAAAACTTATGACCCTTTCTAAATACATGAAAGGGTCTATAAATATTAAACTAAGCTAACAAACTACAAAATTAAAATGCTACTAAAATGGTATAACCCGATCTTGAATATTCCTCCATAGCAATCTGGTAATCAGCAGCATGATTCATCACTCTGGTTGTTTGCCTTTTGTCCAGAGTTGGCATATTGCCAGCATTGGTTCCACTTCTTGAGGGCGGCTGAGACGAGAATTGATTTGAGAAACATAGGTGGCATCGTGTATATTGGGAATGATACACCCGATTGCATCCGTTAGGAATTTGAGAGCGGCTCTCTGGCTGTATGGTTTTACTAGGAACAACCAATAGGTGTCCCAAGTTAGACTTTTAATTCCTGTGATCAATCTCCCATTCTTTTCTAGCTCTTGGTAACATGATTGCTCCAATGTCTTGGCTGATAATAATTTACCTGGTGTACATTGAGAGATCATGTTAGATAAATAGAGAGTATTGTTAATCAAGTCAATCAAATTGTTTGTAGATAATTTGCATCTAGAAACCGCTCTCTTTGCTTTCATTATTTGGGACTGCCACTCCATGAATAGAATTTCTTTATGGGATTCTAATATTTTAGGCAAGTTCGCTTTCTATCCCTCATTAGTGTCCTGCCAAGTAAGAAAATCCATTAAATTCTCATCGGCTTGCTCTAAATCCTGCCTGGCATCAACTTATTTATCTATTATAGATGTTGTTATGTCGCACAGAGGTTCAACTTGGGAAATTTCATGACACAACAATCTTATTTGTGTTATTAGTGCGTTATTAAACTGTATTGCCTCTGCTCTGAAATCGGAAAGTTGGGGAATACTCTTGAACTTCTCTACTTGAGTTGATAATTGAGCAATTTGCTCATATTTTGTTTTTACCATCTGTTCATTCATTGCCTTCAATTTTGCTAATGCCTCTAATAATTCTTTATGTCTTTGAATCGCTCCCGAATCTGCCCTCTGTTTCTCTTCATGCAACTGTTTGTTCAGTTGGTTATTTAGCTGTTGCTGCGTGGATAATTGCTGTTGTAGTTGTTCTGCCTTCTGTTGTGCCTTTGATAGCTATGTTTGTAGTGAAGCGATCACCTGATCCTTTTCTTTCAACAAATTTCTCACCTATGATGCCTTATCAATGGTGGCTGCCGAATAGGCACCAGCATATTGGGACAACTTTGTCAGGTCATCGGAGGGGTCAAATTCTTCCTTCCACACTACATTGGCTATTACTGTTTGTTCAGGAAACAAGGAAGGTTGATCAATCCTTCTCCTTTTCCATTGTCGCTTTATTACAGCCCTGTGTTTTGGGCTATAGAAAACATCCAATGGAGGAATATCCTCGACCTGCAAAATAATTTGATCCGAAGGATCCTTGGGAATTATTTCTAATTCTGCAGTCGGGGATAGACCGCTGGTTCCTTTGCTTGGAACCTCTTTTGATGTTGTATCCTGTGTATCGGTCGCTTTGGATGTATCAGCATCCCTTGAGCTCTGAAGATTGCTTATAATTGAATTAAATTTTTGCCATTACTGGAGCAATCTTGGGTCAATCTGAGTGTTGACATTCACCTCGTTGTTGCTCTGCTCCTGCTGCCTTTTCTGTTCCTCCTCATGTATTCTCTCCTGTTCTTTCTTTTGTGCTTCCTCTCTGTCTTTCCTCCGTCTTTCCTCTTGTTCTTTCCTCTTTGCCTCTTCCTATTCTAACCTCTGGAGTTCCTCTTGCTCTCTTCTTTGGACTTATTCAAAGATTTTGGATGTAGTAGGAGGTTTGTTGGTAAGTTGCTGCTCAAGCTTGCTTGATTGTATCATTGGGGCAGTGGCTAACAAATCTAGAGGTAGAGTTTGCAATGTTTGCTCTCTACGTTTATTAAATTCAACTAATCCATCGTCATGGTATCTCATTTTAGCTATCTCTTGCACCTGAAACTTTGACTCGGCCGAGGAGAACAGGTCATCAAACTCATCTTCCTTATGTTCAAATTTAGTGAGTTTGGCCTGGTCTAGAACATTATAGGCGACCTTTTTCGGATCAAAACGTCTGTTACGAAGAGTGGCGAGATTTAGTATATTAATATTTTCTGCCTCTTTCTCTGCATTTTTATAATCATGCAGAGTATAGACGCCACACCTTAGAGGAAAAGGAGGCCAGACTTGCTTCTTTGAATTCCTGAGAGTCTTTGTAGCCGATGCGGTTGTAAGCTGATTTGCTATCTCTCGAGCTAATAGTTTGCCTGGTATATACAAGGAGAGGACATGAGGCCTGGCCTAACTACCGAAAACTCTTACATAAGTGAATTTTTCTTCTCTGAACCAGGTTCCTAAGGCTATCAAGTCAATATCTGCTTGAGAGGAGACCTTAGGAGCAGGTTTATCAAAAATTGCATAGTAAATAGGTAGCATGAATCCATTGCATACTTGATATAGGTGGTGTTTATAATGAGCTTTCCATAATTTCTGGTGATAGATATGAATGGGCATGGGGTCCTGTGGATTCCATCTCTACCCTAACACAGGAAACTTGGAATTAAAATAGACGGTGTCTAAAATGTAGGCACTAAAGTAAAATGGAGGGATGAATCTATCAGTAACACGAGATTTGTTTATGAAGTCAAGAATAATTGTTGCTAACTTATCCGATAATATATTCCCCAATCCATGATTTCACTATTACATGTTGCTTCCATCAAAGGTACCATCTCTATGGAAAATTTTGAAGAATCATGCAATCCCCACATTCGACACATCATGGCTCCAACATAACAATAAGGAGAACATAAGGTATCAACAGAGCACTTACCCGAAGACTCATGTTTGTGTTTCGTCGGGTTCTGTCTCGATTCCCGTATAGGCTCTGACTCAGTTTCGTTTTCATCTCTAAACTTCTCCAGGAATGCTTTATTATACTTCTTCTCTGGTTTGGGCAAATGGTACATTTGTCTCAAATCATTGGGATGAAATGAACTGAATACTCTCCCATCAATAGTGCAAAATGTTCTGTTCATAATTGGAATTTCTTTAATGGCCCATCTCACCACATCTGTATATGGAAGAATTTTCTCTCGAGCCGCTATCCTGTGCAGGTAGGAATCAGCCAAATCTTTTAGAGTAGCATCAGACTTCCAGCTCGAGCATGCTGTAGCTTGTACCGATGTTTGCTGAGGTTCCTCGGCTTCAACCAGGTTGTAAATGCTCTGCCAAGTAGTGTTACCAAGGCCAAGACATGTGGTATATGAGATTAATCCTTTTTTGCTTGGTCCTGGATCGGTAGCATGTTGTCCTGTTACCGCAAAAGCTGAAGCTATTCCAGATTTCTTAGATTTCTTCCCCATTTGGTCTGAATTCGCTACTGCAAAAAAGCTCTGCACAAGAGATAAAATGAACGTAGTGCGGAGAATAGATGGCAAAAACCAAGTATGGAGGAATTGTTCCAATAAATAAATAATGGAAGATTATCATAAGGCTCCTGTGGATACAATCTCTGAAGAGATTTAGGCATAACTGCTCCATTAATTGGCCGTTTAAACCTGTCAATCATTTAAATGCTTATTATATCCTTTATTTGTTGAATAGTCTATTTAAGCGTGGATTTGATTTTTTGGCGGTTGGGCATAAGTGAATCACTATCAAGAAGAGAAAAGGCTTTTAATAATAATTAATATAATATACCGAAGCCATATCAATCCTTTTTGAAAGTCGCGCTTGGCTTTATCGCAATCGGCGATTCGAGGAAGCCTTGGGTAGTTTTATTTAAGTTATTGTGGAATCCCCGATCGCTGATAGAAATATTGCTTAACTCGCATCGGGAGATTTAAGGAGAAGAGCTTCATTATATTCATATCGCATTCCCCGATTGCCGATAGTGATATCGCATTGGAGCAAGGAGAAGGGCCTTTTGTTGTTTGTTTTCCCGATAACCGATGGTTATTCGCGCTTGTCGCATTGGGGAGAATCAATGGGTCTTTGTTATGCATCCTTTGTTATTGCGATATGCGATCTTGCGATCGATTTATCACAATAATAAAGAATTATTCATTTTTATTATAAGATCGATTATTTTTTAACTCAAAGGGTTTTATAATGTTTCTTTTGTTTCCGGACCTTTAGAGGAATGACAAGTTAATACCAATTTAATCTAAAAGGGACCCATTTCATATTATAGTTTTTAAATTAAAAGTTTATGAAATGGGGGGTTGTTGTATAGCTCAACACATTGATAATACATTTTTTTTTCCTTCATTAAAGGTGAAATCTTATTTAAAAGCCATTTTTATTAAAAGTTAGTTTTTATTCAAACGACAAATGTAAAAGGATAAAAATCAAAGACCGAAGCCTAAATTTAAAATGAAGATATCAACCATAGCAGAGAAATAAGATTGGAGGCCTATTTTTGTATTCAGTTGTGATTCAAAGGGATTTACACCTATATATTACACTTCTTTATTCGTCATTGTCAGATTCGAGTAGAAAATGTGACGTTGCTCCTTTTATAGATGGTTGGCTTTTCATCTTTTGTTAATAATGATTAAAAAATCCCCTATTTTTGGTCGAACTATTTTCTCATACTTGAGTTTATTTATTGTATTGAAAATCATTTGTAAGAGGTCTAAGTTCTAGGAAAGGTGTGGAAGAAAACTCAGCGCTTCACTGTACAGTTTGGCCAGGAAATTAATAAAATGATGCAGCTCTGATTCATGAGATTCATGTTGTATGAGTTTAGCATATGGTTCTTCTTTATGTTTCATGTGTATCTTGTTATGTTTTACAGTTCTTTCATAATCATTTCCAGTTGAATGTTTTTAAGTAAAAAAGGTAGAATCCAGTTTATTGCTCTGCCTTGGAAAAGAATTCATCCTCTATGTGTCTTTTTTTTTTTGAAAATGATTCGTTGGTTATGCCCTTTTCAACCTCTCAATAGTCTTTCCACTCCATATTATTTCAAATTTGATTGCTAAAATTCCTACCTATCTTGCCTCATGAAACACTCTGTGTCTTTGATTTAATTTATCAACTCATGTTATGCTGTTCTTTGTCCCATACAACCCTGAAAACTCTGTCATTTATTAAACAACCTCTTTCATATATATTTACTAGCCTAAAATCAGTATCCATTTTGAGTCATCTCAGACCCTATTGCTTGTTTTTACTGAGTGTGACCCAGAGAGAGCCCTCTCCTGTCCTCATAGGGCTAGCTACGAGGCTGAGCATGGTTTGTGTTTACCCTAAGTTTTACCTTCCTTCAACCTAAGGCAGATTTAGGCTCTAACATAGTGGCGACCATACTGGGGAAAAATGGTTTGCTCGTTGGTGTTGTTTGTTTCATGAGCTACAGACGGAGCCTGAAGTTATGCCAGGTAGCCATTGAACTACTCTTGCTCTGCGAGTGCATAGTAGATAAACGCTGCTTCAGTCAATCTCCGGTCTAGCTTGTGAATGTGACACTCGATTTGTAGATTGTCTTGCCCCAGTACGTGTATCAAGTTCCGATCTGGTTGTTGATGGTGGACAACAATCAGACATATGAAGGTTGAAACATTCACCTGGCGAATCCAACTGAATCCAGAGATTCTAGTGCTCGCTGATCCATTCACGCAATGGTAGGGTATGTGGAAAACCCTGCGCTTTGTGAAGTTGTAAAAGAACTTAGAGACCAGTTAGCGGATATTTAAATTAATGAAGAATTTTTCATTGTCGCGGTTCATTGTTTGAGATCTCTGAAGTTTCCTCTTGAAGCTAAAACTCGTTTCTATTAGTTACTTGTTGAAAGAGTTGAGAAGGAGATTCAGTATTTAAACGATCAGATCGAATCATATGAATTCTAAGATCCAAAAAAGTTCTTGGAAACTCTCCCTCCTTCAAAACAAGAAACAATAGAGGTGCCTATGGATGTTTGCATTGACAGTGTGCAGCTGGAAGTATGTATTGCAGAGTTGGGGCGGCAAACAGAGTCTGGCTTTTGTGATCCTATTGCAACGTACATGGAAATTTTTTTCATCTTGAATGATAGATTAACTTGTCTTTTACATAACCAGACTCATTATGTGCATGTATGGCTGCCAGCAATTACATCTCTGTCCTCGTGGAAGCACTCTCGAGTAGCATCCTTGTCACAGTTACTTGAATGGTTGATCTGGCATTATAGTATTACTTGATCTATTGGCTCTGCAGCAAAGTAGGGTAGATTTTGTATATAAATAAGTAGCCAAAGGTAGCATTTCGTTCCTGTTTCATTGTAGTTTTAGTTTGGGTTTTTCGAGTCAGTTTTTCAGTCATTTTGGTTGCAAAATTGAGTTGGTTTGAGTCAAGTTTCAGTTAATAAATGAGTCAAGTGTTTTGTGTTGTTTATTGAAATAATGATTCCATAGCCCAATGGATGAAGGCACTGTCTGCTCTCCCAAAGATCTGCAATTCTTGGCACCTCCTAGGAGCTACCATCCCCATTGGAGCCAATGTTGGAGTCGATCTTGTCATCCCTCCGTCAGAGATCATTTCTCTTATTGCATTTCATTTTTAGGTGTCTCGTTCAGCTCATTCATCTGAATTCCGTTAGGGGCATGCCATTGTCTGACGGAAGGGATTTGTTTTCTCGTTTCCCTCATGTTTATACCTGCCGGGTTGGTCGAAATTTATCAAGGTTCGTCAAAGTTGATTTCAGCCATTTACAGTCATAGAGGGTATTTTGGTCAAAAAGAGTCATTTCAGTTTCTAGGTCTAGGGTTTGGTCTTCAAAATGTCAAATAACGCCCATAGGTCATGAGGATGTCTTCAATAAGTTTTCATTCCAAAATTCTTATCATCAATAATGCTCAAGGATGTTTCTTCTTCAAAACTCTATTTTGATGAAGAAATCGTCAAATTAATTGTTTGTAATAAGTATGTATTTTTAAAGTCCTCCGTCATGAAGTACTTTAAATGCAGCCTCTGGTCATCCTTTTCCTAAGTCCAATGCCACCATCCCTGCAAAAATCAATCGAGAAAAGCCATCATTTTAAGCCAAATTCAAAAAGGAAATTTGAAAAAAAGAGTTGTATTAAAATGTGAAAAAGTGTCGATGCCAAACAATACAAAGATGGGTTTTTGACAAACAAAAATCAAAGCCATGTCTTTATGAAGATATTTCTATGTGTATCAATGTCATTTGCATTCAAGAGCTCATGTGAAAGCTGACTCAAGCTGTGGAAGGACAAAACTTGTAAATTTTCAAGCCAAGACTATGTTTAGAGTGTGCGCGACGCATTGGAGGAAGTCGCGGTGCATCCACAAGACGCGGCGCATTGGGCCGATTCTGACTGAGTTAATTTTCTCTGATGTAACACACGGAGCCGATGCGGCGCATTGGGTGTACACGCAATTCACAGAGCCTCCAAGGAAAAATTCATCACAACTTCAATAAAAATCAAAACAATTTCATTTCTTCCGCTCTAACCAGGTCTTTCGAATTGGATGGAAATTCAAAACTGAACGTATTGGATATGGTTTTGTCTCCTATGCAAGAGATAGGACCTCAAAATTTCCTTGCATTTAGTGCTGATGGATCTAAGCTTGCTACTAGAGAAGAGGATGAACTATAGACTCGCAGCAGTCCACTTATTTGATTCTCATCTTTGTAGTGAACCTGGGAAATATACTAATGTTTTGTTGTTTTCTTTGACAACCATGATGCATCTAAAGCTGCTACACATTAACGTATTGTCTCAGATGGATCTTATTAATAGTTAGGGAGAGCTCGTGCAAGATCTATCATATTTACAACAATATCTAGATCAGGATCCTCGTACAAAAAACTCACCAATGCAATGTGTGATGTGAATGAAGACTTTTCCTTGGTTAATTTTGCAACCTTGGACATCCAGGATAAGGAAAGTATTGTGGATCTTGTTAAGCGAATGGATATGTGTTCACTGGTATTGAAGGAGATTTTGGTGATCTTATCAAAATTGCAGTTGGGCCCGTTCATTAACAATACCTTTTTTTTTCCTTCATTAAAGGCGAAATCTTATTTAAAAGCCATTTTTATTAAAAGTTAGTTTTTATTCAAATGACAAATGTAAAAAGATAAAAATCAAATACCAAAGCCTAAATTTAAAATGAAGATATCAACCATAGCAGAGAAATAGGATTGGAGGCCTATTTTTGTATTCAGTTGCGATTCAAAGGGATTTACACCTACAGATTTCACCTCTTCATTGGTCATAAATAGATTCGAGTAGAAAATGTGATGTTGCTCCTTTTACAGATGGTTGGATTTTCATCTTTTGTTAATAATGATTAAACAATCCCCTATTTTTGGTTGATCTGTTTTCTCATAGTTGAGTTTTTTTATTGTATTGAAAATCATGTGTAAGAGGTCTGAGTTCTGGGAAAGGTTTGGAAGAAAACTCAGCGCTTCACTGTACAGTTTGGCCAGGAAATTAATAAAATGATGCAGCTCGGATTCATGAGATTCATGTGGTATGAGTTTCGCATATGTTTCTTCCTTCTGTTTGATATGTATCTTGTTATGTTTTACAGTTCAGTCATAATTATTTCCAGTTGAATGTTTTTAAGTAAGAAAGGTAGAATCTAGTTTATTGCTCTGCCTTGGAAAAGCATTCATCCTCTATGTGTCTTTTTCTATTTGAAAAGGATTCATTGGTTATGCCCTTTTCAACCTCTCAACAGTCTTTCCACTCCATATTATTTCAAGTTTGATTGCTAAACTTCCTGCCTATCTTGCCTCATGAAACACTCTGTGTCTTTGATTTAATTTCCCAGCTCATGTTGTGCTGTTATTTGTCCCATACAACCCTAAAAACTCAGTCGTTTATTAAATGACCTCTTTCATATATATATTTACTTGCCTAAAATTAGTATCCATTTTGAGTCATCTCAGACCCTATTGCTTGTTTTTACTGAGTGTGACCCAGAGAGAGCCCTCTCTTGTCCTCGTAGGGCTAGCTACGAGGCTGAGCGTGGTTTGCGGTTACCCTAAGTTTTGCCTTCCTTTAGCCTAAGGCAGATTTAGGCTCTAACAAAGAGCATATTAGGGTAAAATGCTAGATGAAGCCAATCGGTTTATACATTTTTTGAATAACAAAAACAGAGAACAACTGTAAGAACTTGGCATCTCTGACAAGACAGACACCATTTTGGAAATCAAAAGGGTTCTAACCAGGAGAACTTTGATGTAGAACTTAGAGAGAAGGTGCAAGGATATGCAGGTAGAAATCAATTCTTTTATGGAGAAGTTCACAATTTTGCAGGGTAAAGGGCTACCAAGTCCTTTGGTCATTAATGACAAATTAAAGAAACATATTGATTATGTACATAAATTGAATAGGTATACTGGCAATCAAGCTAGCTCATCAACAAGTGCATCAGGAGTGAAAGCACTCCCCATAGGTTGAGTTCTCTATGACAGCTTAGAGAACTTATTTTACATTGAACATGAGTTAAAGCACTTATTCACCATCTAGCCTAAATTTTTGAAATATACAGAGATTGATGAAACTCTAAGGAAACTTCAGAAGCACAAATTGCCAGAGCAAAAATGGTGGGAAAACATGTTAGAAATCTTGTAAGTTTTATCTTGCGTAAATGTAAATTTTGGGCTAGTTACCATGGTGAGAGTATCAGTTAAAATAGGGCATACAGCACGAAGTTACTAAAGAAGACAACAACAAGCCAAATAAAAGGACATGCCTCCAGCACACTCAGCACAAAAAGGAATAGCACAACATCACTTTCCTTTCCTCCTATCTTCAAGACTAGTTGTCTATATTTTATTGTAAAAATTGATTAGTCATCACTAGAATATATCTCACTCTGTTATGAGATATTTTGTCTAAAATATTTTGTATAAATATTCCCTCAATTGGAGTATTGAGTGTGAATTCATATACATTTTTGTAATACTGGTTTTTTGGAATAAAGTACTGATTGGTTCAAACTTTCGTATGGCTTGTTGGATAAAGAATTGAGGCAAAGGACTTTTTACAGATTTCTTGAATAAAACACTAGATCAATAAGTCCTCTATACCTTGTGTTTTAAAGTTTTCCTAGTTTCTTATATCATCTCTGTTCATATCTGAATGATAAACAAAAAAGAGTAATTCAGAATATGCTTGATTGCACTCTGTCTTCAAAAAGTTATCATTATCTATGTTTTCTTCTGAATTAGAATAAACAGTGAAATCATAATTTCTCTTGTTTTCTAGTTCGACCACTTTGATTATTAATTAAAGAATACTTAATTTCTCTTTACTTGTAATCACTTCCAGTTCCATTTTTTCAAATAAGTTGAAGAATTCTTAACTGCTCTTCACCCATTTTGAAATCATCCCATATATTTCAAAATCATTTTTGGTTCTCTGTTTGACCATCTTGCTCTGTAAAACCATCCTTTGTTAAGAAACGAAGTCCAGTAAAGCCATCTTCCTTGACTCCATTAGCCCAATGGCCTAAACTACTCAGTCTTATCCCTTTGCTATTGAATCTCACCACCCAAACTCAAACAAACTCCTAAACTTCACAACTAGCTAAAACTTAAAGAGAGAGCCCTCTCTAGATGCAGATTGGCTAGAATCAATGTTTAAAATATTGGTTTGTGGTTACCTCGGCCTCCTTTCCCTTTATTACAACTTTTGGGAAAACCTGAGTGATAACACCCACCATGATATCTACTGACATATGACCCATTAGCTTTTTCCTCCTATCCATGACTAATCCAAAGTTTTCCATGTCTTTGCAATTCAGACAAACTTTGAAGCATCATTGGATTGAATTCTGCTAGCTTCTCCTATGTCAGCATGATTATGTCATTATCTTATTTGAAACTCCTTAATTCTTCCTTCAAAATCCTTAATTTGTCTGCTAAGTCATAAGAGTACCCAACACCACATTTCTCATCTGATCCATAGGGAGAGTCTCAGGAGTTGTATTCTACTATCTTGGTAGTCATCTTTGATCTATTTTCTACAAGTGACACCATGTCAACTAAAAACAAAACATAACATAATCAACATACCTCAGTATAGTTTAGGGGTGGATATCTCATCTGCAATATCAACTAGATTAGGACAGTACATGTATAAACATAACCATAACAACATATATATA